>JARQZK010003646.1:157500-202500 GCA_030704885.1 Cynegetis impunctata
GTGATGCATTCATTTTGAAAGATTCTGGAAGTGAATATATTCCAAGCTTCTCAGGAAGTTATTCTGGATCAAATGAAACAAACAAAAATATTTTTGGAATTCCGTATAAAAGGAATGATTTAAAAAAGGGTCAAGAAAAAAAAGTTTGTAAAAAAGAAGACGATAAAAAATTAAAACTAGTATAAAGAGCAGTGTAAAAGAAAAAAAGGAAATAACAAAAATTAGGCAGAGAGAAATTAAATCGAAAGAAAAAAGTACTGAAGAAAAGAGTTTTGAAGAGAAGAAAAAAATTAAGCTGCGAAGCATTGAGAGCAAAAAAATTGGCTTCCGTAATGGAAGTAATAGATATAGAAGGAAAACGAGGAAGTCGCGTTCAGGTTATTATAACTCCAAAAATAAAATCAGCCATTGATATCTTAATAAAAACTAGAGTAGATCTGGACATTTAAAAAAAAAAATCCATATATTTTTTGCCCAACCAATACTGAACATGGACATTTGCGTGGATATGAATGCTTAAAAGCAGTATGCAATGAAGCCAATTTACGACAACCAGACTTAATCACAGGAACAAAGCTAAGAGAATATGTTGCCAATGTCTCTCAAATTTTTAATCTAGGAGAAAATGAATGTGACTGGTTAGCGAGGCATATGGGACACGATATCAGAGTGCACCGCAATTTTTATAGGTAAATAAATATTCTTTTTTTTTTATAATACTCCAACTATTCCTGGCAAATAATACTTTGAGTAATTTCTACGAATTTATTTTAAGTACAGTGAAAATATGAAAAAAAAATTTATTTTTACATCATGTACCTACATACTGTGCGTATTTTGTAGGTAAACTAAATGGTAAGCTAAGCCTATGGTTTTCAACTATTTTATCATTTTTTTATATGTAGACAATACACATGTTTTCCTTTTTCAAATTGAATACGGCTAAAAGAAAATTATTCAACTCTTGTAATCGTGAACAAATAATTACCTCTAATTTTATATTTCTAGGCTTCATGAAAATAAAGTAGAAACTACCAAAGTCAGTAGATTATTGCTTGTAATAGAAAGGGGCAAAGCAAACAAATTTGTAGGGAAAACCTTAGATGAAATAACAGTTGAAGGTAACATTCATTATATATTATATCTCAAGTTGTACAATCTTAGTAATTTAAACATATTATCTAGATTTGCCGTCGTTGGAAGAAGATGATGAAATAGAAGGTAATGCAGAAGATAAGGGTGAAGAAAAGAATAAAGGCAAAGGAAGAAAGAAGTGAAAAAAAAGTACGAAAATGCCGAAGTAGATGATAACAGCAGTGAACGTAATAAAGGATTCAAAAGATTTTTTTGTGTAACTATTTTTTATTTATTTCAGTTCCTCTATTGAATTCGAATAGCAAAAGAAAAAAAAAATACAAATACAAACAATTCAGATGATAACTATGAAAAAAAATGGAAACCAAATTTAGAATAGTCACGAAAATCAAGCGTGAAAAAACCCTGGTCAGAACAAGAAATTAATGCAGTACTAAAATTCTTTAAATTTGACTTAAAGAAGGAATATCTCCCTGGCAAAGAAAAATGTGTACAGTGCATAGAAGAATATCCAACTTTACAGAATAGGAAATGGACAGAAATTAAATATTACTTGAAAAATTATTATGCTAAAAACAAAAGATTGTTAAAGATATAGAATAATTATGCAGTGGAAAGTCGAATCCAGACTTTGGTTGAATTCTTCATTGAACTATTATTTTTCTGAACAAATACATTTTATTTTTCAAAACTATCTACTTGAATGCGTAAGTTTTATTTTCACTTATTGTTTGAAATGTAAACCTTTTATGAATAAAGAGTGTTCAAAAATTCAAAACAGTAATGATCCTTCACCTACCTATACTCGTTCTAATTGAATATCGTTAGATACTGAATAAAAAGTTACGATATGGATATGTAAGTCATTTTGACCAAAAATCAATAGTTTAAATACAAAAACTATTAACCTTAGAGCCCAAGCGATATAGATGAATGCTTTGAGTAAAATAGATTTGAACTTTGAGTAAAAATGTACATTTTCTTAATAATAGTCTCGTAACAATACAGACGGGCGACTTATCGAGTTTTCAAATATACGTTCTTAGTTTGATTATGAAGTTATAATTAGTTTTATTTACTAATAAAATATTGGGCATAAAGAACTTTAAGAATACAAATAAAAACATGAATTATTCTGTTTACCGGGTGTTCCAATTAACTTACATTGCCCATGCCAAAAGTTTGTTAGGCTACATAAATCTCTTTGTTGGCATACTTTCCGTTCAACCAAAATAAAATTGTGATTTTCAAGAATAGTATAACGTTCCGATTTCAGAAAGGGCACCATCGCCTCTAGGTTATCCGGTTTCTTAAGAAACAAAGTATTCAGAGTGTACATATATGTTTTTTACATTTCTTCATTTTTAAATCACCAATTTCTAGGAAACCTACCTCTGAAATTGGTAATCGTCTAGTATATACCTCTTTAAAATAAAATATTTTAGTAATAGTTGATTTAAAATGATTATGTTGAAACCCCAAAACGGACATCCTCCTTATATTTTAAATATCTAAAAAGTTTAAATTAAAGACTGGATAGGAGAAATATTCTTATAAAAAAGGTTTTGAAATTGAACAAGTAAATGCAGCGTATTCGTTATCATAGGCTGTTATATTTCATAAACAATCAAAACCCGATAAACTTCAGTGAGACACTCGATATCACAATAAATGTGAAAAATTGTGTATAGATGCCACAAATATGCTTAAGTCATATAAAAAAATATACAGGTCCCTTTTGGCATCATACACCTGAAATAAATCTCTGAGTTATTTATAGCATCCGATGCCATAGGGTATTATATTTCATTTACTTTTTTCCATAGTGTGTATCAAAACATAGATCAGATTGCCTGAAAGTACTCTGTGAAATGCATATTACCGTACTGCTACAATCTAGGATGCCGAAATGTCGTCACATGCAGGAGATGCCAAAGTAAATGCGACGGCGTGTAATGGTGTGTGTATGTGTGTGTCTGTGTGCTCTATACGGATGTACTTTTACACTCACTATAACATTTTCGTACTTTGTTTTCAAATTTTTTACAATACGAGTTTACAATACATTTTTACTCTGAAGATATGCATGGTAGATACTGATGAAATATCACTATCAATATCAGACATATATTGCGTTGAAGAAATATAGAAGTCATTGAGAACTTTAATCAATGTTTCATATTGAATGAATGGTGATCAATTATTGAATTTTGTTGAATAAAGCCTTGGAAAGAAATAAAGTATTTTGACTCGCTATAATTATTAACACAAACTATATTTTTACTATCTTGGTGTAATGTACTAAGTATTGAAATATATATATGAGAGTGATATTTAGTAAAAAATATTGGATTGAATCTCCACAGAAAGTATTTCACTAAAACTAAGAACAACATATTTTAATAGGGGAAACTACATAGTTTCTAATACAACACATTTTTCCTCTACTGAAATAAACAAAGGAGCTGTAGAGCTCTATCACCAAGGTCGTATGTTTCTCTCATTTTTAAACCAATTCAATAAAAAAGAATTTTTTTGTTGAAGCAGAAATATTGTTTTTTCGAGCAAACAAGAGAGAAGGTTGTCATTAAATTATTGTTGGTAGTTTAACTTCTGTTCAAATAAACGATCATAAAATCACATTTTGTTTAAACAAAAAAGAGAAATATTTATGCTTCAACAAATAACTAGCTACCTTAACGGTTGAAGTAAGAAAGAGGTGTCAAACGTGTATTAGGAACAAGGGAGGACAGTTCGAATAAAATTTATAAACTATGGAACAGTTACACTGAAAAAAACAATCCGTTATGAATACCGAAAGATAACTATATTATACCAAGCGTTGTGGTCAAATAGGCGCCAATCACTACATTGATTAAATATTACCACTACAAAATAGTGTGATTCGAATAATAATGAATACTGAAGCTTAAAGCATCAAGTACTTTTTATCCATAAATCTATGGTTATTATTTATCTGCACTGATATAATATTAGAGATTTTTGCAGGTTCATGATAACTTCACCGAATGAGTATTTCATACGTACTTATATGTTGTTTTTCGGAAACATAACCAATTGTATTTATGTAATAAAAGTAAGAAAATGTTTACAGGCTTGTTTATTGAACTTTAGTAATCAATATCCAGGGTGTTTGTAAATTGATTCATTCGATACTCTGAAGTCCTGTCCCAAAGATTTAGAACTACTATTTCTGAAAAATACAAAAGACTAAGGTTTTTACACAATTCTACACAAACAAGGTGTTGATTTACCAGAAATATCAATATTATTATCTATATAATCAACCGATCGTTTTTCCTTTTACTGTAATTTCCAAAGGCATATATTTCTTCCTAGTGTTAGAATATTTGTGATCTGTGAATTGTTGCTTTGATTTTCGATAGACTATTCATCTATATAGTTTTCTGCAACAAAAGAAGTATGAAATAACTGGTAAAAAAATTTTTGTAGTATTTAGCATTTAAAAAAAAAGTAACTTTGTATAACGTTCTTTATACCTCAAATTTGAAGTTTTCGAAATATTGCCAATTTATTATTTTTATATGGCGATTTTGCATTTAATCGTTGAACAATTAGATCTAGGATAGCCACGATCGTATTTGACATTTCAAATCATCGTAATGGCACCCCGGTTAAATTATAGAAACGAAAATTATTTAAACTTATTCATTATTTATGGACAATGTGATAAATTATTTCAAGAACATGTGATACATTTTCGACCCAATATCCTCATAAACAAAAACCATCACCAAATACTGTTAAAGGTATTATAGAAAACTTCAAGAATTTTGGATCCGTAAAGGCAAAAGTGTACAAAAAGAAACCAGTTGTTAACAATGAAAATATTGAAATAGCAATTTTTGGATATTTTGAAGCATATACAACAAAATCTTCAAGGCAGGGTGCATTAGAATCAGGCTTATCAAAATCGTCAGTTCTAAGAATTTTACGTTTATTGATTATGTATTATACATCTGAAGAAGCCACTGTGTTTGGCGAAACAATTGTCATGTTAACAAAATATAGTGAAAATCAAAAACTGTAAAGTTTTATTTACAATATTATAAGTATTATAAGTATCGGCCCAATCAATCAGTTCTCGTGTCACAATGTTAGAAGTTAAACTCATCGAAATGGCTCGACCGATTCTCATGAAATTTTGTGTGCTTATCGGGTAGGTCTGAGAATCGGCTAACATCTATTTTACATCCCCCTAAATGCTGAGGGTGATCCACCCCTCAAGTTTTTATTTTTATTTTTCAGACAAAGTTTTCCGTTCTATTCTTCTTACGATATAGCATTCGAAAATACATAAACCCTAAATTTTCACCCCTCTACGATCAACTCCTATTTTTTATTTGGTAAATTCCTTCGAAATGGATCCACCGATTCTCATTAAATTTTGTGTGCATATCGGTCAGGTCTGAGAATCGGACAAAATCTATTTTTCATCCCCCTGAATGTTGAGGGTGGGCCGAGGAGTGGTCCACCGCTTAATTTTATTTTCATTTTTCAGACAAAATTTCTGTTCTATTTTTTCATGATAATTAAAAAATACATAAAACTCTAAATTTTCACCCCTCTACGATCAACCCCTATGTTTTATTTGTTAAACTCTTCCAAAATGGCTAGACCGATTCTCATGAAATTTTGTGTGCATATCGGTTATGTCTGAGAATCGGACAACATTTATCTTTCATCCCCCTGAATGTTGAGGGTGGTCCACTGCTTAATTTTTTTTTTCAGACAATACCTATTTTCTGTTCTATTTTTTTTATGATACAGCATTCAAAAATACATACAACCCTAAATTTTCAATCCTCTACGATCAACTACTATTTTTTATTTGTTAATTATAAACTTTTCTGGCAAGATTTTTGTTTTTATTTTGTCATGACTTTTTGATTTTTTAACCTTTTACGATCATCTATTTTTGTATCGTAATTTTCATTTTCATTAATTTCATCCACAGATCCGCAATAGGGTTGCAAGATGGCAATCGAAAATAACAATAGTTGGTCTGAGAATAGGTCGTAATATATTTTTCATACCCCTATAATAATATAATAAAGTGATTAGGGTGGTTCACCACAAACATTTTTATAAATTTTTTGGACAAAATTTCTTATGTTTATTTTTTTATGATGTTGCCTCAAAAAATACCTATAACTCTAAATTTTCACCCTTCTATCAACAACACATATTTTTTCATAGCCATTTACATAATTTAAACAACGTTTGCCGGGTGCGATAGATTGAGAGATAGATATGTTGATAGAAAGATAGATTGCTATCTAGATAGATAGATAGTTAGATAGGTAGATATACATCGGCAGATAGATGAATAGATAGAAAGATAGATAGAAAAAAATAATTTATATGGCAGAACAACGTTTGCCGGGTCAGAGAATATATATATATATATATATATATATATAGGTATATATATACCTATATATATATATATATATATGTATATATGTATATATATATATATATGTATATATATATATATATATATATATATATATATATATATATATATATATATATATATATAATATATATATATATATATATATATATATATATATATATATATATATATATATATATATATATATATATATATATATATATATATATATATATATATATATATATATATATATATATATGTATATATATATATATATATTATATATATATATATATATATATATATATATATATATATATATATATATATATATATATATATATAGATAGATAGATAGATAATTTATTAGTGCTTGTCACAATTTAACTTTACATTGTGTTGCACACGTCATACAAATTTTCCCAGTTGGGATTAACATAAATACGGATAGATACATAACAATAATATACCAACAAACTTTCATAAAAACTACAACTGACTATGACTATTTTTGCAAACAATTAACTTACAAGAAAAATATATAAAAACTTTTTGTTACCATTAAAACCACAAACAAATTACAGACCAGTCAAAAATTCAAATCATCGGTCAGGAATTCACGCACTCCGTAGAAGGCGTTTCGTTGAAGACAGGAGAGCACAGCTTTTTTGAATCCTTTCAAATTAAGAATCTTCACTTCCTTAGGAAGTTTATTGAAAAGTTTATGTGATATAAAATTCGGGCCGTTTTTCGACTTCTCAAGTCTCATATACCTCGATTTTATGTCATTTATATATATATATATATATATATATATATATATATATATATATATATATATAATATATATATATATATATATATATATATATATATTATATAAGTTATATATATATATATATATATATATATATATATATATATATATATATATATATATATATATTTATTCGAATTGTTGTTGCCTGTGATTTATTTTTAATCTCTTGATAATTATTAGCAATAACAGGCTGGTTGAATCTTAAAAAACTCGATTTAATTAATAAATTGACTTTCCACTATGACATTCATAGTTATTCAAAACTTTTGAACAAAATTGAAAATTCTTTGACATTTATTGACTTGATAAAATTCAATAGAAAAGATTGATCTGTCTTGTTAAAAATTCTTTCAGTCTAATATTAACATTCAAAATTGTTTCATTAGAAGGCAAGGGAAACTACAGAAACCTTTACCTATGTAATGTTCGAAAATAATAATAATAGGGTACTATTTATTTAACAGAAAGAAATTAGTCACGGGAAAATATTAAAAAAGTAGAGCAGAATTATCGGTATAGAACGTTTATATGGAAGCAGCCGTTGACACGTGTTTCGGACTCTTTGGTCCTCATCAGAACGGCGTAGCTAAGTATTGGATTGAAAATTTGGAGATGAAAATAGTTTAATAAATAAAATCCTCTGTTATGGAAGAAAATCACTTATTTGTGGTTTATTGTTTGAACTCTCCGGTATGGGAGATTTGGTCAAACTTTGCGACGGAGGCGATTAATTCCATCCGAGAGATCTTAGAAAGAGTAAATTGATATTAAAAAAGAAAATTAGCTTTGGGAAAATATTAAACAAGTAAAGCAAAAATTATCGGTATAGTTCGTTTATATGGAAGTAGCCGTTTTTAATGAAATTTTTATAATAAAATCCTCTGTTATGGACCAAAGAGTCCGAAACACGTGTCAACGGCTGCTTCCATATAAACGTTCTATACCGATAATTCTGCTCTACTTTTTTAATATTTTCCCGTGACTAATTTCTTTCTGTTAAATAAATAGTACCCTATTATTATTATTTTCGAACATTACATAGGTAAAGGTTTCTGTAGTTTCCCTTGCCTTCTAATGAAACAATTTTGAATGTTAATATTAGACTGAAAGAATTTTTAACAAGACAGATCAATCTTTTCTATTGAATTTTATCAAGTCAATAAATGTCAAAGAATTTTCAATTTTGTTCAAAAGTTTTGAATAACTATGAATGTCATAGTGGAAAGTCAATTTATTAATTAAATCGAGTTTTTTAAGATTCAACCAGCCTGTTATTGCTAATAATTATCAAGAGATTATATATATATATATATATATATATATATATATATATATATATATATATATATATATATATATATATATATATATATTATATAAGTTAGACATGAAAAATTTTACGAAAATTGTGGTCTAGGAGGTCGAAAACAGATGGAAAAAATACTCCCGCACCTGACTGCTATCTTTCGATACACTGCAATAGTTTATCTTATAGAATAAAATACGACTAATAATGTTTTATAATATCGGTCAATCAGAATAATGTCAGAATACATTAATCATTGTACTTGCGTAATAATTATTGCACCGGTCAAAATCGTAACAATTTTTTTTTAGAACAATAATCCTACAAAATGTTTTAGTAACCTAGACGGCAGGTTCTATACATATATAGGCCCATTTTGAAAGCAATATATTACAGTTTTTCAATCTGGCGCCGGCGGCTGGTTTAATATTCGGCGGGTCTCCTGTTTTATTTACATGAAACAGATGCCCCTGTCTTAGTCCGAACGTAAAACACAAAACATTTCTTTAAATGTCAGGTTTGTTTATGAAACCTAAGTTATGAAAGCAACGATAATTTTCAGAAATTGACACATTCCAATATTCGTGCATGAAACCGGAATAGAATAAATAGCTATTGAATGTGAGTGCCTCTTCGCCACTTAAATAAAGGATTACTATGCAACAAATTTTAGTTGAAATTCAAACACTTAACTCAAAAAATTTGATCTGCAGCTACTTAATTTCAGTTTTCCTTTTGCTGTATTTCAATATTTCATATTCTAAGACATATAAATTAACATTTCCTGAAATGTAGGGAATGTAATGCAAATTTACCTTCAGTTTCTCTAAGAGAAACATTTCCCGAAAGTAAAATAGCGATTTGAGAAATTGAATTTTCTGAATATTTAATCTTCAGAGAGATTCTAAAACACGTAGTTACTCGTTAAATGAAGATCAGTAATTCAGAAGTACTAAACTTTAAATATAGGTAGGTAATCAAAAAAGTTATTTGTATAAAATCCAGGCGCGGATCCAGACCCGACTTTTGGGGGGGAACTTTTATATATTCAAAAGCCAAAAGGTTTTGGTATTTTGGGCAATGGTAAATCGAGTAGCTCCCAATCAAAACAATTAGGTGGGGCCCAGGCTATTTAGGGGGGAACGTTCCCACAGTTCCCCCCCTCTGGATCCGCGCCTAATAACATCTAAGATCGTGTACTACGAAGTGGAATCTGGTTTCAGTTTATTGATAACAGAGACAATTCGTTGTAAGTTAGGTATGGTAATGGTGACTCTAAGATAGGTTGAAAATGTTAATTATACTCTTCTCTCAGCTATGAATAGATTTGTATAATGAATGGAGAAAATAGTTGATTCTGGTAATGCACTTGAATAGGTTCAATGCATCTTGTTTCATTATATAATCAGAGATTCAAAAAAACGCGGGAGCAACAGAACTTTGTTACTAAGGTAATATTTTACCATCACTTCCTTTCTTTTTTACATCATACAAACTCTTAAACCCCTAAGTAAATTTGGAGTGGCAGAACAATACCTGCAAAAACGCATTAAATTTCTACGTAAGTATTGCAGTAGTGAAAAAAAGAATTGAAACATCTGAATAGAATTTTCTAATATCAACTGTAAAAATTTGAGCCTTTTACCTGATCTTGGAGTGGCTATAGACATGCGCATTGCTTGAATATCCTAAAAATTACTTTAAATTTCACCTTTAAACTTGCGGTTGTGAAAGAATATAATTAAAACACCCTATGTACAATTATCTATTGATATAAATCGACTCAATACACGTACCGCATTTCAGCCTACTAGCTCAATCACCAGAAACAGTGGAGGTGCGAAAAATCTCAGAAACAATAAAAAATTTTTACATAAGAATGGCTACCATTAAAAAGGAGCTTACAAACTCAATTCAATAACAAATTTTCAACTCTCTGACTCAAAAAATCGATTCTTAGTACCATGCTCCCCACAGAAAGCGTAAGGTGGCTAAAATTCGAATAGGTTGTAGGTATATAATCAATTTTCACGTATTCAGCCAGCAGTTTGAGAATTATCGTTCATGCACCCTCCACTCCCTTACCCAAGTTTGAAAGTCCTGATATTTTGACTGAATTTATCTAAATTTTGACTGTTTTGTTGTGCATCAAAGAATTCCCCAGATTTCAGCTCATTTGGTCTAATGTAAGAAAATAAATATATATATATATATATATATATATATATATATATATATATATATATATATATATATATATATATATATATATATATATATATATATATATATATATATATATATATATATATATATATATATATATATATATATATATATAAACCACAAATAAGTGATTTTCTTCCATAACAGAGGATTTTATTTATTAAACTATTTTCATCTCCAAATTTTCAATCCAATACTTAGCTACGCCGTTCTGATGAGGACCAAAGAGTCCGAAACACGTGTCAACGGCTGCTTCCATATAAACGTTCTATACCGATAATTCTACTCTACTTTTTTAATATTTTCCCGTGACTAATTTCTTTCTGTTAAATAAATAGTACCTCATTATTATTATTTTCGAACATTACATAGGTAAAGGTTTCTGTAGTTTCCCTTGCCTTCTAATAATAACAATTTTGAATGTTAATATTAGACTGAAAGAATTTTTTAACAAGACAGATCAATCTTATCTATTCAATTTTTTCAAGTCAATAAATGTCAAAGAATTTTCAATTTTTTTTTCAAAAGTTTTGAATAACTATGAATGTCATAGTGAAACGTCAACTTATTAATTAAATCGAGTTTTTTAAGATTCAACCAGCCTGTTATTGCTAATAATTATCAAGAGATTAAAAATAAATCACAGGCAACAACAATTCGAATAAATAATTAAATATTGCAAGCTGAAAATATGGCAATGATCCCAAACTACAATGTTTTATATTGTAAGTAACTTTCTTCATTTAAAAAGTTGGAAATTCTAAATAAAAATTTTCATTAAAAACGGCTACTTCCATATAAACGAACTATACCGATGATTTTTGCTTTACTTGTTTGATATTTCCCAAAACTAATTTGCTTTTTTAATGTTAATTTACTCTTTCTGAGATCTCTCGGATGGAATTAATCGCCTCCGTGGCAAAGTTTGACCAAATCTCCCATACCGGAGAGTTCAAACAATAAACCACAAATAAGTGATTTTCTTCCATAACAGAGGATTTTATTATAAAAATTTCATTAAAAACAGCTACTTCCATATAAACGAACTATACCGATAATTTTTGCTTTACTTGTTTAATATTTTCCCAAAACTAATTTTCTTTTTTAATATTAATTTACTCTTTCTGAGATCTCTCGGATGGAATTAATCGCCTCCGTGGCAAAGTTTGACCAAATCTCCCATACCGGAGAGTTCAAACAATAAACCACAAATAAGTGATTTTCTTCCATAACAGAGGATTTTATTTATTAAACTATTTTCATCTCCAAATTTTCAATCCAATACTTAGCTACGCCGTTCTGATGAGGACCAAAGAGTCCGAAACACGTGTCAACGGCTGCTTCCATATAAACGTTCTATACCGATAATTCTACTCTACTTTTTTAATATTTTCCCGTGACTAATTTCTTTCTGTACTAGTACCCTATTATTATTATTTTCGAACATTACATAGGTAAAGGTTTCTGTAGTTTCCCTTGCCTTCTAATAATAACAATTTTGAATGTTAATATTAGACTGAAAGAATTTTTTAACAAGACAGATCAATCTTATCTATTCAATTTTTTCAAGTCAATAAATGTCAAAGAATTTTCAATTTTTTTTTCAAAAGTTTTGAATAACTATGAATGTCATAGTGAAACGTCAACTTATTAATTAAATCGAGTTTTTTAAGATTCAACCAGCCTGTTATTGCTAATAATTATCAAGAGATTATATATATATATATATATATATATATATATATATACATATATAAATATAAATATATATATATATATATATATATATATATATATATATATATATATATATATATATATATATATATATATATATGTAAATGAAGAGATATATATATATATATATATATATATATATATATATATATATATATATATATATATATATATATATATATATATATATATATATATATATATATATTTGTATATATATATATATATATATACATATATATATATATATATATATATATATATATATATATATATATATATATATATATATATATATATATATATATATATATATATATATATATATATATACAGGGCTATTCAAATTCGAGCCTATGCATGGGGACATCGATAACGGTAAGAGATTCAGGGTTGGTTGAATGGGAGCAAAGTTGCATATTTCAGAGGTCAATTATATGGACTAAAAAATATGACCTAGCTTCTTTAGTTCTGGAGTTATACAGAAAAAATCGAAAATGTCGAAATTCTTTTTTGTCTATATCTCTTTATTTTAAAAAATTTTTAAAAACAAATTGTCACTTTGCCATTGCAACTTTTTGTAGGCTATCCAAATATCTGAACAAAATTATATACAGGGTATCGTATAAATTGGGACACCCTCAATTTTCAAATACAGACCTGTATTTTTGATTGAATTTTTTTGAATGCCAAGAGTAGTATTTTTATTTGAATTACAGATTATTTTGGACGTATTGAACAATTACCAGTGAAATTTCAACTTTTTTTTTAATTTCAGCTGTAATTTAAAAAAATATATCATAGAGGAAGGTATAGAATGCCTAGTATTAGTTCAATATTTCCAAAACACAAAATAAAACGCCAATATGAAACATGACTCTTGGCATTTGAAGAAATGCAATAAAAATACAGGTTCGTATTTGAAAATCAGAAGTTGAGGGTGGCCCAATGTGTACGATACCCTGTATATACATGTCATTCAGATATTTGGAAATGCTACAAGAAGTTGCTATGGAAAATAGGCAAAATTTGAAAAAGATAATTTTTTTTCAATTACAGCTGGAATTTAAAAAAAAATGTTGAAATTTTACTGTTAATAGGTCAATATTTTCAAAACACGCTGCAATTCAGATGAAGATACTACGGCAATATGAAACATGACTCTTGGCTTTCAAAAAAATGGAATTAAAAATACAGGTCCGTATTTGAAAATACAGGTCCGTATTTGAAAATTTATACGATACCCAGTATATAAATGTTATTCAGATATTTGGATAGCCTACAAAAGGTTGCAATGGCAAAGTGATAATATATTTTGAAAAAATTCCTGAAATAAAAAGATATAGGCAAAAGAAGAATTTCGACATTTTCCATTTTTCCTGTATAACTCCAGAACTAAAGAAGCTAGATCAGTTTCTTTTATCCATATAGGTAATCGACTTATGAAATATGCTTTGCCACCATTTAACCATCCTTCTATCTCTTACCGTTATGGAAATACCCATGCAAAGACTCGAATTTGAATAGCCCTGTAGGTATATACAGGGTAACACAGTGCACCGTAATCGGTCCATAATTTTTTGGCCATTGAGGATATCGATATTAAATTTTCAAAGCGAATATGATCCAACTGAATCTATTTTTCGAAATTATTTGGTATAAAATTCCGCTTTCGGTTTCACCGGAAGTAACATGAACGTTGTTATTTGAAATTGAACACCCTGTATTTTTTCTGATTTTTAAATTTCTTTTGTCATTCTTATTAAAATTGCCATAATTTCCTGTACCTGAACTGAACAGTTTTTGAGTTATTAATTTTTTTCATAAAATTTTGAAAGGATCGCTGGTTCGAGTCCCACCTTGCTTTTGGATGTTGTGTATGTATAAAATTTAGTGGTTCTAAGATTTGGTTAGTTGAGTAATGACTTAGTTTCAAGCCGTTTTGCCATTCAGAACAAGCGTATAAAACTGTAGGTCCCTTGATTTAAAAAAACTAGCATATAATTTTTTTGCTATTAGATCTTTTGATGGTATGCGGTTTGGATTTTTAGAATCTTGAAACATTGTTTAAAATATTTCGTGTCAAAGTTTGCTTCTAACCAATTACTTGATAAAACCTGGATTGAATTTGGTAATCTTGAAAAGTTGATAACTTTTTTATTTTAAATAGAATGCTATGAATATTTCAGCATACCTGAATTTGCCATCAAATTACCTTTCGATTGATCTAACCATTCATCATACCTAAAGTAAATAATAATACCTAATATGAATAAAGTTAAGTTCAATGGTAAATGGTATGGCAATTTCATCAGAAATTACATAAGAAATTTAAAGAAAAAGCAGGTTGTTACATTTGAAATAGCAGAGTTGGTGGCACTTCCGGTGAAGTTGAAAGCGGAATTTTGTTCAAAATAATTTTGAAAAATAGACCTAGTCGGAACTTATTTGCCATAAAAATTTCATATCGATATATTTAAAAACAAAAAATATATTTATATATACTAATATATATATATATATATATATATATATATATATATATATATATATATATATATATATATATATATATATTTATTTATTTATTTATTCGAATTGTTGTTGCCTGTGAACTATTTCTAATCTCTTGATAATTATTAGCAATAACAGGCTTGTTGAATCTCAAAAAACTTGATTTTATTAAAAAGTTGACGTTTCGCCACGACATTCGTGGCTTTATTGAAACTTTTGAAAAAATTGAAATTTCTTTGACATTTATTGATTTGAAAAAATTTGAATAGAAAAAGACTACTATGTTTCACTAAAATTTTTCGGCTGTGGCCGTTCTTTGTTATTTATTACGTGCTATTCAGTCCAATATTAACATTCAAATCTATTATTATTAGATGGTAAGGGAAACCACAGAAACCTTTACCCACGTAATGTTCGAAATAGGTTCAAATAATAATAATAGCACGTAATTAATAACTGAAGACGGCCACAGCCGCAATGAGAAATTTTTGAAAACAAGATAAATAGTACCCTATTCTTTGACTTTTCAAAATCAAAATAATTTGAACCTATTTCGAACATTACGTGGGTAAAGGTTTCTGTGGTTTCCCTTACCATCTAATAATAACAGATTTGAATGTTAATATTGGACTGAATAGCACGTAATAAATAACAAAGAACGGCCACAGCCAAAAAATTTAGTGAAACATAGTAGTCTTTTTCTATTCAAATTTTTTCAAATCAATAAATGTCAAAGAAATTTCAATTTTTTCAAAAGTTTTGATAAAGCCACGAATGTCGTGGTTAAACGTCAACTTTTTAATAAAATCAAGTTTTTTGAGATTCAACAAGCCTGTTATTGCTAATAATTATCAAGAGATTATATATATTTATATATATTAACATATAGTTATATATATATATATATATATATATATATATATATATATATATATATATATATATATATATGTTGACTTTCGATACAAATAATATAGGAACTTAGCAATATTTTTTCAAAATTCATAAAATTGCATAAGCATGAGAGTTCTATTACTAGTCATATTTTGTCCTCGTTTTTGCCTTTTTTACATACAAATTATAAACCATTCAATTTAATTTATTGCTCGATCTCAGCTCCTTGAGCCTTCATATATTTGTTATTCATAGATCTACGTCCTCCTATAGTGACTCAGATGCAGAAACTGTACCTACTATTAAGCTTTTCATGATCTATGTTAAATAATTAATGAATGCCATATATGGTTGAACTTGGTTTATCAGAATATTTCACTGAATTCTTCAGAAGAGAGAAAGATTTTAATTATTGTATCATATTGGTGAATATTAGAAATTTGTCTTCAGTTATTCACCTCTTCATAAATTCCAAAATGAGCAAGAGGGTTTGAAAATTTTCATGCAAGTTCATTTTGAGTTTGGACAAAATATGATCTCAGTAACAGATTAGCTATCCTAAGTGATTTCAATTTATTTTGCAATTTATTCATAGAGAATACGTTTGGGTTTCAGAATAATAATAAAAAAATTCTCATTTTTTAACAGGTACATAGGTAATTGAAAAACGCTATCTGAAAATAATTCTATGTTTTCATTACCTGACCTACATGATCATAACCTCATAGTGAGTGTATCTAAACACTGGCAGATTCATAGCACTAAAGATGGTGTCGATGTGACAAATTTAAAAAGTGGTCAATTTGTTATCCTAACGTTAAGCTGTCGTTGTCTAGACGACTCGGCACCCCGGCAATTATCTGCCAAATTATGACACTTTCTACTTTCAGCACAAAGTACGCTGCCGCATGTGTTGAAACGTATGTGTCGTCTAGGGCAGGTTCGCATCCTCAAGACAGTGGTGCGTGATGGAACAGGCGCCACCGTCGGTAAGGCATCGCCGTGTTTCCCAGACTGGAGCGATAACAAAATTTTAATATATTACTCGTTCAATTATGGTTTCTGTACGCAGATAACGTTATCCTGTCAGAAACTGATGGTATGTGGGAAATGTCTTGGACTTTTGAATGGGTTTCCGCTTTATTTCGAAACTGAGTCTTCATTGGACCTGTGAAATTCATACTGAAGAACATATATTCAAACAATGAATACGAAAAAGTTGAAAATGAAGGTTTAGGATCAGTACAAATCACAGATCTAAAATGAAAACAATATTTATTTAGCACATTTTACACACGGCACATCCCAAAATAACAAAGAATATTCTGAGCATTATCTCGAACGGCATATACATAATTGTGAACGAATCAATTCATTATCAAATTGAACGAATATTTATTCTGCGCAGAAAAGATTTCGTATTATTGGAATCTCACCATTTCCAACTCTGAGGTGACTTTTAGGTTGGTAACAAAATATAAATCAATTTTTGCTTTAAAAACATAATATAAGTACATATATATATATATATATATATATATATATATATATATATATATATTAACACAAGATTTATTTCTTGCCTGGACACTGAATTGAGAAACTGAAATGCTGGTATTCTGTATAAGTTGAATATTCTATTATTATACGCTTTTGTGGACCCCCCTTGTCGAGATTCTAGATCCGCCACACTAGGTAACCAAATGAGATATATATATATATATATATATATATATATATACATATACCTATATATCTATATATATATATATATATATATATATATATATATATATATATATATATATATATATATATATATATATATATATATGTACACGGTGGATTGAAAGTGAACGGCCAGCGATTCGAACATATTTTGAAACATTCCACATAATTGTTTTCCTTTTTTATAATTATTTCTATCAATATTTCCACTATCAAGTCTTTTGATGCTTTTTTAAAGTTTATCCATACGCATTAAAATTGTTCTGAATTCGTATAAATTTCTTGAGGTTTATTGGCGGTAGATTAAGATACATTTTATTTAACTTTTACATGTTCTGCTGATAACTTTATCAAACTGTCCAAAAATAATAAACAAATTCATAGGAACTTCGTTTGAAAAAGTTTTGTTCCATCGTTTTCGAAGGTATTTTCAACTTCTCAGATGTCAAAAATATCGATGCTATTAGTAGATTGTTACAAGGAACATTTTCACAAATAAATGCTAATAAGTCCGAAACCTGACTAGTTAGGTGAATGTATAATATTCATAGATAAAGAGCAAATTCCAGCAGCTTTCCGAATTTCCAATAATATACAGAACATTTTATTTGAAATAATGAACTTTCAGTCACTTTTTCAAGCAAATAAAATAATTGAATTTTTTTACCACCCTGTATTGAAGTAACGCAGATTAGGCTGAAGTGTAGGGAGCCCCCTAGTATCACCAAACTTCAACCCAAATTTCGATATCACATTATTTCTCAATTCGAAGATATCAGCATTTTAATAGCTCTTGATTTTCGAAGAAAAAAAATGAAAATAAATTTTATTTCCAAAACGGTAACAGATAGGTATAGGTAAATATCATGAAAGTTATTGGGAAATTGTTGGATATTCTAAAAATAACATTATATACAGAGTGTTCTATTTGAAAAATCAAAGTTGCTACTACTTGCTAATAGTAGTGGCAACAATGCATTACCAAAAATATTTTAGTTGGGTAGAGAATGTCCAACTATGCCCTCCAGTAAATTTTCAAAGTGATCCGTCGTATGGTTCACCAGAAACGTCTAATGTGCCATCCACCGTGAATCACCCTGTATATATATATATATATATATATATATATATATATATATACATACATATATATAATATATATATGTATGTATATATATATATATATATATATATATATATATATATATGGATATATATATATATATATATATATATATATAAATATATATATATATATATATATATCTATATATATATATATATATATATATATATATATATATATATATATATATATATATATATATATATATATATATATATATATATATATATATATCTCTCTATATATATATATATATATATATATATATATATATATATATACAGTGTGACCCATTTTTATTGGTTTAAGTTCTAAACCAATTTCATCCACTTTTTTTTGAAATGTGAATTATTAACAGTACGACCTCGAGACAAGATTTGAAATGTTTATTCCAATTTTCAGGGCATACTACGATATTTTTTCTTAGTCGAAATTCAGGTTTTTTTTATAGAAAAAATTATCACGCTACTGGATTCAGCGTGCCCCTAAATAGGTATAACCAAAATTTCATGAAAAAATATTCATTGATAACAAAGTTATGAGAACTCAAAATTCGAAAACTCCCACTTGACAGTCACAAAAAAACACCCAATATCAACAGATAACCATGGAAATATGTTTTTTTTTTATGATTTTGGCAATAAAGTGCCACCAGATAAAAAATAATTAAATTGCGTAAATATTTTTAATGAAATTAACGGAGTTACATCCAAGTTTTCACGCAAATTAAACAAAACTAAGGCCTGGTCATATCTATTTAGCGACATGCTTAATTCAGTGGCGTAGTAATTTTTTCAATTGAAAAATCGCTAATAAAAAATCCCGAATTTCGACTGATAAAAAAATATCGTATTATGCCCTGAAAATTGGAATAAACAATTCCAATTTTGTCCGAAGGGAGACCTTCTAGTACTTGACATTTCAAAAATGGATGCAATCCGGTTCACAACCTCAAACTTTACAGGGGTGTTTCCATTAAAAATGGGCCACACTATATATATATATATATATATATATATATATATATATATATATATATATATATATATATATATATATATATATATATATATATATATATATATATATATATGTATATACATATATAAGTGCTTTTTTGTTCAACTCTTTTCAGCAGTCTCGTCAAAATATGGTTCGAAAATAGATCCCTGTTGAAAAAGTTTCATTTTCATTTTTCAGTTTTTTATTGATAATTTACGAGGTTGCAAAATGAAACAATTTTTATATATAATTTGAGTGGTCTGTTTTCTATAATCGAATGCTGCTTGGAACTCACTCTTTTTAATTTTTATCTCCTATTGCTTAAACAATTGTTATGAATAAATGCGTTTTTTATGCGAGAATTGCAAATTTTTGTATGATCAATTGAAATTTTTTAATTTGAAACTAAATGAATTGTTGATAAAAACCTAAATTTTTTTAATTTTTGATTTTTTTAAGGGGGATCTATTTTGAAGCCTTTCAATCCATTATCCAGAGAGAATAATATATCCGTGGTGCCGGAGAAAAAGGAGACAAGTCAAATTCTGTTCATAATGAGATAATTTCATATTACGACTGTCCATATTCTAATCTTTCTTACGGGAAAGGTGAGATAAGTTACTTTATTAAAAATAACCCAGTAAAATAATGTTTATAAGGAGATAAGTCTAAAGAGTATTTTGAAAATGTTCATGTGGAGGTAAGTTAACTTGTCCCATCTACTACAAAAATATAACTTGCACCAGTCCAGTACAAAACGAGATAACCCGACATATCTCATTTAGCCCGTAATATTTTATTTTGTTTTCATGAACATATCTCATTAGTTAGATTTCAGTCATATTACGATCAGTATACGTTGTCGTTGATCCTTAAAATAACCAAGTTTGGCGGGTCCCAATGGAGTCAAGAGGCAAACGAATAGTGTCAATGTGCAAAATAGATCAGGAATATAAAAATGGTAGGCATACATTCTTTATATTTAATGATTTATGATAAAATATTGTTTTCGGTAACCTAACCTCACATTTTGTTAATAAAATAATACACTTAGTGGTACAATAATGTATTGTAGGGGGTATTTATTGTCATGAAACATGATGAATAAAATCAAAATACCATTTTTTTCATTTACTCGTATTTCTCGTATTTTCCGAATACCGTCCTTCCCGTTTCACTTCATTTAACCAAACTTGCTATAATATAGCTTTGGTAAAGGCCTTGAATTGATTCATTGTTGGGAGGTTGAGGGCATGAGGCATCACTCTTTTTTGGTGTAAAAATATTTTTAAAAAATCATAAAACGCGACTAAACCCCTAGGCGGAGAAGTCTCATGATTGGTTTAATTTTTTTCAGATTCTGATTCAAGTAGTGTTCCTTCACTGCCGAAAGAATATCAGGATCTTTTTAATGAACTAAGTAGCGATGATGAATATGTGCCTTCTGATGTGGATTGTAGTGACAGTGACGTCCCGTTAACTTTGTTAAAGAGTAAAAAATTCGCGACTGCATTAGCAGAAGACGAACCTGAAGCTACAAATGCAGTAAGCTCGGAAAATCAGAGAAAAAAACTGAGAAAAACAAGAAAATCAGTCAAGGGAAAAACCCGAGCTGCCAAATTAGATAGAAAACAGAAGCGGAACCACGGCGAAGAATATATTACCGAATCTAGAAAAGTAAAGAAAGCAAGACTGTGTCAACCTTTATCAGCTTGTCGCATGAAGTGCAGAGAAAGATTTAAGGATGAAGATATAGAAACCATCTTTAGCGAATATTGGGGCTCTGGTTCCTATGAAAAACGGGTACATTTCATTACAAGCATGGTGAGAAAGAAAAAAAGCTTCTTCTAAACAATAGAAAACCACAGGAAATCATAAAAATCGGGAGTTTACGCATAAGTATCATCTACGAATCAACGGGGTCGAACACAAAATTTGTAAACAATGTTTTTGTAAGACTCTTGGAGAAGCAAATAAATTTTTGGAATTATGCAGTCTAAAAATAAGTTCGAATTGTTCTGGAATCTACGAAAGAGATCGTCGAGGAAAGCAACCTCCGAGAAACAAATACACCGATGCTGACATCAGACAAGTAACCGAGTCTATTTTTAAAATTCCACTTCATCAGGGTCACTATAGTAGGCGAGATACAAATGAGAAATACTTGCCTCCCCATTATACAATTTCAAAATTGTATAATCAGTATCTAAATGAACCAAATCATATTGATATCAGTCGCACTAAATTTGAAGAAATTTTTCATACCCTTAATATTGGGATTAAAAGACCAAGCAAAGACACTTGCGGAAAGTGTGACAAACTAAAAATGAAAATAAATTTGGCAAGTGACGAGGAAAAAAGTAAACTTCAAAAGGAATTAGAACTATACTACTAGGAATTAGAATATTACTATAATTTGAAATTTCAAGATAAACAAGCCTCAAAAAATAATATATCCAAAAAACTGTAACCTTCGACCTACAGCAATGTCTTCCGACACCACAGCTTTCAACTAGAATATCTTTTTACTTAAGACAATTGTGGACGTTTAATTTAACCATTCATGATTGCGATGACAATCAGGCCTACTGCTATATGTGGCACGAAGCTATAGCCAGCAGAGGCGCCAACCAAATTGTTGAGCAGAAAAACAATTGAAAACTATGAGGTTGGAATGGAACCTGACGTGGTGTCTGTGCCTGAAGACTTCTTCTTTTTGTTACTGTGGTCTTCAATTAGTTTAATAACGTTACAGTACATTGCGTTAATGTTCTATGCGTCTGTGGCAAGATTTAAATTATGTGGGTGGCATTTGATTTCCAACGATTCAATGAAACTTCTTTTTGTACACGGAAAAAAATATTTTGCAGTTCTATTTGCTGGAGGTATTATTGCTGAAATAGCGGAACTGCTGTGAATTCAGCGAAAGTATTAGGTATATGCAACAAATCAGTTTGTCAAATCTTCAAGTCTCATTTTGCTAGGGGGAATACTGCACCGATAGCAATTCAGCTGCTCGAATAGCAATAACATTCAACAGATTAGTTCTGCTAAAATCAAACAGATCATTCTGCTGACAAAACGAATCTCAACTGCTAAAATAACTGAATAATTCAGATTTTATGAAACTAGTTCTGCTAACGTAACTAACTATAATAACGATTTGAATCTGTAATACTTGCAGGATGAGCTGCAGATTTCCTAGAAGTTCATTCTGCTCTTTCAACATTTTATGATGGTAAACATTGCAGACAATCATGCAGATTTAACAAAACAAATTGTACAGCGTGCAGAATATTCAGTCAAATTATGAATTCTGTTACTACAACAACTATTCTGTAAATTGTACAGAACGAATCTGTTATTTTCACGGTCACGCTGCTATTATAGCGCATGGGCATATCAGTTCGCGGCTTTTCTCAACCTTAACTAACTCGGAAGGCTGTATTAAAACATTCATGTTCGTTTTGAGTTGAGTGAGTACGTAACAATGGCCGATACAGATACAGAAGATTTTCTCAAAGCTTGGGGTTTGACAAACTATGTCGATATTTTCAGAGGTAAGTGTTCTGATAAACTTGTAATCAAAATTCTGAATATTATCCAGCAAATGTGTATTTTGTTATTAAGACAAAAATTAATGATGTTGTATATTTCGTGCAGATAATGGAGTCACGTCAAGAGCATTAGTAATGATGCAAAACGACGTTTTGAAAGAGCACATTCCATTAGCACGGGACCGGACGATATTTCTTGCAAATCAAAACAATTGGAGATGAATCCTTCAAACTCTTCCTCCAGTTACATCTTTAGGGCCAAATTCTGAAAAGGTATGCCACTTCGATTAATTTTTGCAATTGAATTATTATTATAGTAATAGGAATTAGAGGAATTGAAACACCCTTTCTTATACTTATTCAAATTCAAATTTGATCTACGTTTACACGTGACTATTGTCATAAATGAAAACCAAATAATTAAAAATGAAAAAATATATTTGACGAATCATTCCTTCATGATAAAGCAATACTAAGGAGGTCTCATGGAAGTGTTCTTGGTCTCAACAAATTATTTTCCTTATTTCAATTGGTCACAAAGAAAATGCAGATTTTTTAGGATTCATACTTTATAGACAGTTTTCTTCAATTTTATGATTTTCTATTTTCAAATAACATTATTTGAATGTGTCAATTTGTTTGTATAAAATTTTTTAGTATTTCATAGTAAATTATCGATATGTTCTGAAAATTTTAGTCTTCCGAATAAAATGTCGTGTCACAATGGAATTTTTTTTTCCAGGAGTCTACTGAGTCAGACAGCTTTTTATCCAATCTGAGGATTGAAGGCGAACAGCACCATTTCATCGATTTTAATGCTAACGAAGCAGTTGAGGGACCATCAAAAATATCTGCTTTTGATTCAAGAGACTTATGTTGTGAATGTGAAGTCAAACGAAGAAGAACTTGGGAATATTCTGGATAAAAGTTATGAAGACAAGGCCTACTATAATAAATTTTTTTATTTTAGTTATGCTTGAGTAAGTAATCATAACTATTTTTTTTTTGTATCTATTCACTAAATTACGTTCCTGAAAACATGTACCTGTGATAATTGTGATAACTTTACATTAGTAGTTTAGAAAAGAATCATCTGTTAAGATGGATTACTTCAAATTATTTTGTGTACCTATATAAACATATAAATATATTTTTTGATAATTTTCTTGATATGGAATATTTGTGAATATTTCTTGGAATTTCTTTATCAATAAAATGCTCCATTAATTGAACAAATTATATATTAGCGAAAGTTTGACGCTTCTTTACGTATTGCAACTTCAGAAAAAATGGCCATTAATTTCTTAAACAGAACACCTAATGAAGCGTCAATCATATTCTAACGGCTCATTTCTTCAAGCGATAGTGCCTGTTATTGCTTGAAAATCAAGAAAAATTTCACATGGATATATATACATAGGTGAATATATGTAAGAGCTAATCAGACATATCTGTAAAAGTTTGTATTGAAAACGTGTGCGATATTGGGATGTTATGTTCATTTTGTTACTTTTTGATAAATCAATTATATTTTATACATTCACATATATACTTTTATTTCCTATTTTCCAAAAATCGTATTTCGAATAATAAAGTTGTTAGTATGATAGTTTAATTTCCTCAGTTTTGAATATTTTAAATTGAGTCATAGATAAAATTTGTTTCAACTGGTAGAAGAATATCTGTGCTATTTGTTGGGTTATATCTATGTTATTGTCCTGGTAGAACAAAGTATATCATAGCTGCTAGATGCTCTGTAGCATTGGTTCATATTCCTGGTGATGACTTATTATGAATATCATCGAGATATATTTATTTCATTGCATTTCATATTGCTCTATTCACATTACTATAAAAGCATATATATATATATACATATATATATATATATATATATATATATATATATATATATATATATATATATATATATATATATATATATGTGATATATGTGTGTGTGTGTAGTAATTTGTATGAAGTAATATAAATACTATGAATGAAATATATCTTGTTGTATTAACGGTAATGTCCTGCATCAATGACAATAGATGCTGTGAATTTTACAAACCATCTTGTACAAAGAGCATGCAATTTGGTAGATGCAACAGACTTATATATTTTCATTTGCGAGCCATTCTGCAGAATTAATAGAATACAAATACAATTAATCATATCAATATGCTGGAATAGCAGACTAAACTCTCATCGAAGTGTTATTCCCAACAGGCCATACTGTTGTAACAGCATGTTTGGTACATCCAATACTATTCAGTTTATTAAAAGAACAGAATGAGACGATAAATTATGTAGTTAAAAATGTTGAAATTGCAATTTAAAGTTGCAATTTCAACAATTCGTGATGGCAATAGTAGTAGAACCCGTTTTTTAATTTCAACAAATTCTTGTTACTTTAACAAATTGAATTTAGCAGAAAGTGAATCGTTGATCTAACATACTGCACTGCAGTCACTGTGGGAACAGAAATTTCTGTTGTATTTGCAATTTTTTTGTTGAATTTACCAGAAATTTCTTTCAGTGTAAGATTCTTCTGAGCCCCAATAATGGCTGAGTCCACAAAATTCATACGATGGCCTGTATCTAGTGAGTGTTGTGATAAACCACTAGTTCGTCTGAGAAACCTACAGTCACTTTCATGTTCCTTGATTCTCCTTTTAAAGTTTCTGCCAGTCTGACCTATGTAAGGACGGTCACACACTGAACAATTGATTTTATAAATTACATTACTCCTATCCAACAAATTAGTGGTATCTTTGATTCTACTGTATAATATTGATTTTAAAGTGAAAGGAATAGTTTTTATAAAATGAACGTTGGGTAAATTATTGTGAGAATTTTTCAAAGTTTTGCAAATTTGGTTAGTTAAACAATTATAGTGAGGGAGTACAAATAATAGCTTTGTATCAATTTCTGAAGGACCTTCCAAATCACATTGAGGAAATTACTCTTTATTCGGATTGTTGTGCCGGACAAAATAAGAATTCGCATATTATTGTTATGTATTTCTGCATATTAAAATCCCATCCAACACTTGAAGTAATAAATCATAAATTTTTAGTATCCGGACATACTCACATGGAATGTGATGGAGATCATGCCCTTATTGAAAAATCAAGAAAACGTACAGAAGCAACAATCCACCATCCTCGAGACTGGTATAAACTTGTTCGATTCACCGGAAAGAAACATCCTTTCAAAGTTGTTGAAATGGATCAATCCAAATTCTTTGACTTTGCTAAACTTCTAAAAAGCGAACTACAAGTGAAAAAAAAAGATGAAACTGGAAATCCATTCAATTGGCGTAATATCCGAGAAATTAAAGTTGATAAAAAGAACATAGAAATGATGTATTTCAAGACCAGTATCAACGAACATTTTAGTTGTGTATCATTTAGGAAGCGGGGCGCGTTACCAAATTTAGTTCCTCATTTGCAGTACAAAGGTCCAGTGTCAATTTCAGCTAAAAAGAAGGCAAACCTGATGCAGCTGTTGCCCTATATTTCTGAAGTATTCTGGGATTTTTACAAAAACTTGCCCACTAATAGTGATAAAGAAACTCATCCGGATTTAGTTTCTTCTGATGATGATGATGATTAGTTTATTTTTACATAATAATTTCTTCTTTTCTTTCTATAAAATTAAGCCAAAAAGAATAAAGTACTGATTTTTGTTAATTTGTTTAGTTAATTTGAAATGTAACTAATGAGATAAGTATATTTTAATTTTTTTCATAAAGGGATATGTCCATTTTTTTTCGAATATGTGTATTTTTTTCTAACCGCATACTGTCGTATAGAAATTGTAATATATTCCTATCCCACTCCTGAAATTTCAAATCTGCAATTCAATATCCGATTTGTGAAAAACAATTTAACTTTAAGTCAATGACATGAGAATTTAAAAAAGCTGACTTATCTCCTTTTTCTCCGGCACCACGGATGTATTCAACTAGCAGATTGAAGAAATTACTTAACACTTTGAATTTTATATTTTGCTATTTTGATAATGTATATATTCAACATTTCAGGTCAACTCTATATTTCAAGAATTCATTCATAATATTACAAAAAATATTTGAATATCCCTTCTTAATACAAAGTGATAATTCTGCAGAAGTGGAGAGCTGGAACAGTTTCAGTATTTCAAACAAATTGATTTTATTCATTCACTGTATTACAATAAATCCAATAATTAATTCCTGCAATCTTTACAATAATGGCATTTGGTTTCCAACATAAGTTATTAATTGTAGTATTCTCCATTCTTGCTCAATAATGATTCAGAATTCTCCTTTGTTTATGTTTATATGATAATTTCAAGTTAACACCCACTATTTAATTATAGTTTTCACAAACTATCATGTTAGTTACCTGTTGTTTCCATCGATTTTCTCATAATGAAAATATGTTTTTTTTCACCTGACTGATCTGAACGATGTTTTCCTTTTCATAACCTCAAGACCCAAATTATTTGAACATTTTGCTAGCTCAGGAAATTTACGGTAGCACTGCATGAATATTTCGTTTTGTTAGTATGAAACCGACAATATTTAACTTGAATGCATTTTTGTGGTGCTGCGATCTAGTACCGTACTTATACATAATATATATGATATATAAATATATATATATATATATATATATATATATATATATATATATATATATATATATATATATATGAATATATATATATGAATATATATATATATATATATATATATATATATATATATATATATATATATATATATATATATATATATATATATATATAGTAAATAATTCTTTTCTTGGGTTTTCTGGTTCAGCTAAAACAAAACAGAAATGATGTTGAAATTGAGTCTTCCAGATCCAATCATATATAGGTACATAGGTACAACGTGCGTTAGAGATATGATCGTTTCATTTATGTGTTAAAAGATCTCAATTTCCAAGTGTGAAGTAAAACTAAAACAATAATTGTTCGTTTCTGTCAAGTTTGAACATTGTGAATGTGTTTTATGATATGTTTATGGTAAGATTTGAACCTGTTAAGTTATTTTTAAGCATGAATTGTGTATTTATTTATTTTAGCGATGACATGACTAATGTGAATTTGATAAAGGTTAAAATAGTAACCGAAACGTTATTAGAAAAACTTCAGCATCATTTCTGTTTTAACTGAACCAGAAAACCAAAGAATTATTTACAATGTAAATAAGATTGTTCATATATATATATATAAATATATATATATATATATATATATATATATATATATATATATATATATATATATATATATATATATATATATATATATATATGAACAATATTATTTACATTGTAAATAATTCTTTCCTTGAGTTTTCTGGTTCAGTTAAAAGAAATGATGCTGAAATATATAATCTTTTGATAATTATTAGCAATAACAGGCTGGTTGAATCTTAAAAAACTCGATTATATCAAAAAGTTGACGCCTCACCACGACATTCGCAATTGAAATTTCTTTGACATTTATTGATTTGAAAAAATTGAATAAAACAGGGCTGCTTTATATATGCTATTCAGTCTAATATTAATATTCAAAATTCTTATCATTAGATGGTAAGGGAAACCAAAGAAACCTTTACCTACGTAATGTTTGAAAATAATAATAATAGGGTACTATTTATCTAACAACAAAGAAATTAGTTATGGGAAAACATTAAAGAAGTGGAGTAGAATTATCGGAATAGTACGCTTATATGGAAGCAGCCGTTGACACGTGTTTCGGACTCTTTGGTCCTCATCAGAACGGCGTAGCTAAGTATTGGATTGAAAATTTGGAGATGAAAATAGTTTAATAAATAAAATCCTCTGTTATGGAAGAAAATCACTTATTTGTGGTTTATTGTTTGAACTCTCCGGTATGGGAGATTTGGTCAAACTTTGCCACGGAGGCGATTAATTCCATCCGAGAGATCTCAGAAAGAGTAAATTAATATTAAAAAAGAAAATTAGTTTTGGGAAAATATTAAACAAGTAAAGCAAAAATTATCGGTATAGTTCGTTTATATGGAAGTAGCCGTTTTTAATGAAATTTTTATAATAAAATCCTCTGTTATGGAAGAAAATCACTTATTTGTGGTTTATTGTTTGAACTCTCCGGTATGGGAGATTTGGTCAAACTTTGCCACGGAGGCGATTAATTCCATCCGAGAGATCTCAGAAAGAGTAAATTAACATTAAAAAAGAAAATTAGTTTTGGGAAATATTAAATAAGTAAAGCAAAAATTATCGGTATAGTTCGTTTATATGGAAGTAGCCGTTTTTAATGAAATATTTTTATTTATTTAGAATTTCAAATCTTTTAAAAAAAGGGTACTTACAGTTTAAAACTCTCAGCTTAAGTTTAGGATCATTGCCATATTTTCAGCTTGCAATATTTAATTATTTATTCGAATTGTTGTTGCCTGTGATCTATTTTTAATCTTTTGATAATTATTAGCAATAACAGGCTGGTTGAATCTTAAAAAACTCGATTATATCAAAAAGTTGACGCCTCACCACGACATTCGCAATTGAAATTTCTTTGACATTTATTGATTTGAAAAAATTGAATAATATTCCGATAATTCTACTCCACTTCTTTAATGTTTTCCCATAACTAATTTCTTTGTTGTTAGATAAATAGTACCCTATTATTATTATTTTCAAACATTACGTAGGTAAAGGTTTCTTTGGTTTCCCTTACCATCTAATGATAAGAATTTTGAATATTAATATTAGACTGAATAGCATATACAAAGCAGCCCTGTTTTATTCAATTTTTTCAAATCAATAAATGTCAAAGAAATTTCAATTGCGAATGTCGTGGTGAGGCGTCAACTTTTTGATATAATCGAGTTTTTTAAGATTCAACCAGCCTGTTATTGCTAATAATTATCAAAAGATTAAAAATAGATCACAGGCAACAACAATTCGAATAAATATATATATATATATATATATATATATATATATATATATATATATATATATATATATATATATATATATATATATATATATACTGAATACAGGAAAAATTTGAAATTTCGGAAACTGGCTAGATGTCTTAGGGCCTATTCAGCTAAAATATTTTCATTTATTGGGCATTTCCGGTTACACCTGTAATAGACCCCAAGTCACTTATTTTGAATAGGACACCCTATATATTATTACATTTTTGAATTTTAACTAAGATTCTAGGCAGATTTTATGTATTATGTCCTATACCTAAGTCTAAGCGTTTATGACATATTTAAGTTTTAATGTCAAAAATGACGATTGCACGTCCTAATTATAGTTATCAATTGTTTCTATAAGGAAGCCCTCATGACTTACTTTGGGTTGTATTCCTTGTTGAGAAGGACTTACTTTAATAAATTTTGCATTATATTTGGATAACTAATCATACAGGGTGTTCAAAAAATAAGATCTAAAATGAGATTGAGAAAACTGACAAAAATCAATTTTTTCAAATGGAAACTCATAAGGTTATATATACCTAAAATTTTTAGTTTTCGAAATATTTTTATATGTCGATCTTGTATTTATTAATTTATCAATTAGATCTAGGATATCCACGATCGTATTTGACAATTGAAATAATCGTAATGGCACCCCGGTTTTAATATACAAATGAAGATTATTTAAACTCATTTATCATTTATGGACAATGTGATAAAATTATTTTAAGAACATGTGATACGATATCCTCATAAACAGAAACTATCACCAAATAAGTACTATTAGACGAATTTTAGAAAACTTGAAGAACTCTGGATCCGCAAAGGAAAAGTGTACAGATAAATGATAAATGAGTTGAAATAATCTTCATTTGTATAATAAAATCAGGGTGCCATTACGATGATTCGAATTTTCAAATACGATCGTGGATATCCTAGATCTAATTGTTAAATGAATAAATGCAAAATCGTCATATAAAAATATAAAATTGGCAATATTCCGAAAACTGAAAATTTTAGGTAGGTATAAATAACATTTTGCAAAGTTAACTCAATTTTTGATGCTTAATACAAAAAAATGAGAAAAATAAGAAGTTCCTATTTGAAAAAATTGATTTTTATCAGTTGTCTCTATTTCATATGAGATCTTATTTTTTGAACAGCCTGCATGATTAGTTATCCAAATATTATATACAAAATCTATTGAAGTAAGTCCTTCTCAACAAGTAATCCAACCCAAAGTAAGCAATAAGGGTTTCCTTATAGGAACAATTGATAATTATATCAGGGCTTGCAATCGTTATTTTTGATATAAAAACTTAAATATGTCGTAATAAACGCTTAGACCAAGGTATAGGACCTAATACATAAAATCTGCATAGAATCTTGGTTGAAATTCAGAAAAATAATAATATATAGGGGATCCCATTTCAAATAAGCAACCTGGGGTCTATTTCCGGTATAACCGGAAAAGCCCAATAAATGAAAATATTTTAACTGAATACTTTTAACTAAGACATCTAGCCAGTTTCCAAAATTTCAAATTTTTCTTATATTCACTTTCTGAGATATCGATAGATGCATATCCTGTAGGTCCACACTGTGTATATATATATATATATATATATATATATATATATATATATATATATATATATATATATATATATACGAAAAAATCAATTCATTCAGATGGAAAGCATCCATTTTTCTCATTTTGTAGTATTTAGCATCAAAAATTAATGGATCTTTGTATAAGGTTTGTATGAGTACCTTAAATTTTCAGTTTTCGAAATATTGCCAATTTAATATTTTTATATGGGGATATTGCATTCAATCGTTACACAATTAGATCTAGGATAGCCACGATAGTATTTGACATTTCAAATCATCGTAATGACACCTCGGTTATATTATACGAACGAAGACTTTGGATCGTGAAGGTAAAAGTGTACAAAAATAAACCAGTCATTAACAATGAAAATATTGAAATAGCAATTTTGGGATACCTAAATCAATGGATAGCCAACAATGGATCTAATCTTTGGCCACCTCGCTCCCCTCAAATATCAGTACTTGATTTTTATTTATGAGGAACAGTACAAATTAACATGTATAACATCGCAGTGACCACCATGGAATATTGCAGGAGGAGAATAAGACCACCATTTGAAAACCTGCACCCCAAGTCAATAAGCAGAGCCACCAATGAACAATTGCTGCTTAAATACGAAAAATGTCCAGAAGTTCAAAGACACTAATTCAAACATTTACATGAATAATTTTTTTTTAAATTTCTATTTCCAATTTACCATATCAATATTTTCTTTGTGAGTAACTAGTTTATTTCTGTACACTTTTTCTTTGCGGATCCAGAGTTCTTCAAGTTTTCTCAAATTAGTCTAATTGTATTTGGTGATAGTTTCTGTTTATGAGGATATCGTATCACATATGTAACACATATTCTTAAAATAACTTTATCACATTGTCCATAGATAAAAAGTGAGTTTAAATTATCTACGTTCCTATAGTTTAACCAGGGTTCCATTACGTTAGTTTGAAATGTCAAATATGATCATGGCTATCCTAATAGATCTAATTGTTGAAATGGTTTAATGCAAAATCGCCATATAAAAATATTAAATTGGTAATATTTCGAAAACTGAAAATTTTAGGTATAGATAAGCCAATCAAAGTTACTTCAATTTTTGGTGCTGGATACTACAAAATAAGAAAAATTGGAGGTTTTCACCTGAAAAAATTTATTTTTGTCAGTTTTCTCAATCTCATTTTAGATCTTATTTTTTGAATACCCTGTGTGACTAGTTATCGTAATATGATACGAAATCTATTAACCTCTTCGGACCCAAGTGAATTTCTTTTCTGAATTTTAACAATATAGGTACGTATATTTCAGTTGAAATAGAAACAACTAACAGAAAATTAATTTAAAAAATCCTGTGTCCTTGGGGGGAGCTTTGGGGGTGGTATCATATTTGATACCTTGAGCCTTTGACAATATAAATTCGAAAAATGATAGTAATCTAATTCATCAAACTTGTTTGGCATAATATAAATTCTAATCAAGAATTTGCTACTTCGAAACAATTTCTGCTCGAGTTGAAGCCATAGAATGCTTTGCAAGTAATACATTTTATTTAAGTCAACTTGTCACAACCTGGAAGTCTGCATTTGGACCTAATTTTTTGAGAACGGGTAGTGTCTCCGGGCGAATGTTTGGCTTGGCTTCATGGTTTCTTAGCTCTTGTAGCGGAACAGGTAACACTTCTCTTAATTTAGCTGCAGGTCCATCTTAATCGCTTTCACAACTGCTTTCGTCACTTGCTACATGTTTGGAATTGAATACTAGGGATTCAGCCAATTTTGTTTTGGATGCCAAATAATCTAGAATAATTATGCTTCTTTCGGTCTATATATTTTGAGAATTACTCTAGTAGCTGTTTTATAGACTGTATGAGACCTTGACCAGAGGAATACTAATATTTGAATTCTTTCTGGTAAATTGTTCACTTATAAGTTACTCGGTAATTTGTCACGATCCACGAGATTTGCTAAAAGCAACTCATGGTCCGTAGAGTCGAAATTATCTTGTAAAGCTATTTCGTTTATTTATGGCAAAGTCTCCTCAGGAAGATTAACAGCTCAAAATTGTCTTCATCTTCTGAAGATTCAAAGTTTGAGTTGTCCGAATCAATTTTTTGCAATTCTGACATCTCATCGATTTTAGCGATTTCTTCCTCCAGTTCAGCTTGAGTAAGTGCTGTCAAAAATTGAAATAAACCTGGTGAACGTATATAACCTATTTTAGTAATTTAAGAAATATTGTAGTCTCGAAAACCCAAGGTATCAGCAGTGATACAACGGTCCAAATGTCCGATGTTATAATTGAAAACTAAATATACTCTTTTCTCCTAACTCCAATCATAAAAAATTATAAGCAAATGGCATTTTCAATATCAAAATTATTTTACTTACGTTTAAAATAATAATTATTTCGATAAACAAAACTAAATTCGAATTTACTACGTTTATTATCACGAAATATTTTGTGATAATAAACGTAGTAAATTCGAATTTAGTTTTGTTAATCATGTTAAATTATCACGTAGTAACGACGGATTCCATCAACTATTTAATAATTATTTCGTCTATGAACTTGCGAGGCCATGTTATTTGTTCTGTTGTTTCCACAGAACTGATTGGAAGGCGGTAAAATGTGAATTTCTAAGGCGCGAGAAGCATATCAGATACGATACCAACGGGATACACCTGTAAATTAAATTTAAGCAGTCTAAACATGTTTCAGATCCTCATGCAGGTATAATATATGATACTTGGGGTCCGAAGAGGTTAAAGTAGGTCCTTTTCAACAATGAATACAACCCAAAGTAATTAAAAAGGGCTTCCTTATAGGAACAATTGATAATTATATTAGGGCTTGCAATCGTCATATTTGACTTGAAAACCTTAATATGTCAAAAACGATTAAACTTAGGTACAGGACATAATGCATAAAATCTACCTAGAATATTCAGTAGAATCCAAAAATGTAATAATTTGTAGGGTGTCCCATTTAGAATAAGCGACTTAGGGTCAATTTTCGGTATAACCAGAAGTGCCCAAAAGATGAAAATATTTCAGCTGTATAGGGCTCAAGACACCTAGCAAGTTTCCAAATTTCATATTTTTCCTATATTCAGTTTCTGAGATATCCATCGATGCAGTTCATATATATATATTTATATATATATATATATACATATATATATTATATATATATATATAAATATATATATATATATATATATATATATATATATATATATATATATATATATATATATATAATATATATATATATATATATATATATATATATATATATATATATATATATATATATATATATATATATATTGCATTAATATTGATTAGAGAATATTTCACCAGTGATATAACTCTTGTCGTTTTTTAAACACAACCCTTATAAAAGACTCCCCACAAAAATATGAATATTGCGGTTTTTCTGCAGTAATGATGAGTGAAAATGATAAAAATTTATTTACACTGAATATAGTTTTTCGTTTCCTCATCGCTCTCAGTATCCACATCTTTCTCTCGGTCTAAAACTGGTGTCCTGTTTAGACAAGTGTCTTCACTGGAGGTTTTGCACACTGCATTGCGAAAGAGACCTACTCGTCGGTAACCGCACGCTGAATCGCATCCCTTTTTGCAATTACAAAATATCATTTTCAAAAGCTCCTCAGATGCCGGTTCATTTTGATTTTTGATTGGATGCAAAACTCCGTCAATTTTAATCCAACCCGAAAAAATAAATTAATATTTTTGTCGCCCAGCCATATTATGTGCTCATTGAAAGCACCAACTGTAGGGACAAGAGATTAAAATCTAACAGCCTTTTTTTTAGTGGTTAAATTAATAAATGAGTTATATCTGATTTGTTCCAGGTATTCAGACAAGTTTGTTACACGTTTCAATGTTTTTAAGGTATAGTGTCTTCAGTAAGATAAACAACATTTCGATCGATCTTCCGACTTCTAAAATATCTTCAAGCATTGGGAAACTATTATAAAATATCTTCGCCTTTTCTCTTACGTCGGAACGTTCTAAAATATCAATAAATTTTTTTTCACCTTTATTGAAGAAGGCAGAAGTTGGGTCACGTCCAGTCAAGCTATGAGAAAATAGTATCAAATCTGCACTGTTTGGATATTCAATTTCTAAACTTTCAGAAGAATATGCCAGTGAAGCGGAATTTTTGCTCTGAAATAAAAAATTTAAAAAGTTGGTTTTTCGACGACTACTCCTTCATTTTTTGAGCTATAATATTTTCAAAAAGATCATTCTGTAAGGAGCTTCAAGGTCTTTGACACTACGTTGATTAGAACTTTCTATAAACCTTTCATTTGAAAAGGCTTGACCTGGCTTGGATGAGCCACAATTAGTACGCGAGTGCAAACTTTGAGCCAACATATCTCCTTCAATTTTCATGAGACGGAGATCAAAAAAATATAAAAATTTTTATTGAGGAAAACCCTCCAATTAACAGCAGGAACAAATTTTCATATCATGAATAGTTTTTGGTTTATTTGAGAAAAATAAATTTTTTTTCAAAATTACGAAAATGCGATTTTCAATTCAATAAACAATTTTTTATAAATTAAGCATTATAAACTGGTCAAATCACATGGATCACATTAATAATACTTAAGTCAAAATAATTGAAAGTGGGTTACGATTAATTTCATTTAGGGTGGTTATGAAGAGGGAGTAAGTGTTAAATTAAAAAAATAATTTAAAAAAAGTGACTTTATTTTTGTTACAAGTCAGTCAATTCTTATGAAAAGACATTTGCATAAAAACTAATTTTGAAGTTTTTTTCTTGTACTTCAAAAAGGGACTCTTGAGTTTTACCCGAAAATGTCACTATTTTCAAATTATTCAAGGTTTAAAGTTTTCAATTTTGGGTTTCCCGAAAAATAACTATTCTTCAACGAGTAATAACTCAGACGTTGTTGGGTTCATAAAGATCATTCGAAAACTAATATCTTTTCTCTATTATAAGCTACATTTTTGTTTCAGATGATTTTTCCGATAAAATGAAATTTTTTTTGAGTTATTCGTAAGAAACTGTTTAACAGCATGCGTTTTTTCAATGAAAATTGCACAGTTTCAATCGTTAATAACTCGAAAATTATCAACTTTACAAAAAACTTTATGGAACAAAAGTTGCTTAGAATTAGTCAGCTTATCAATTTCTGATGTTATTTTGATTGAAATAATTTTCATCCTCTAGAAGGGGTAGCTTTCACCACTAAGGCAAAAGCACACTTCGGCACATTATAGATTTTGAAGAAGGTTAAAAATGCTACCTGAATCCCAATTTTCAAGAAAATCGACCTTGATTCTCAAAATTCCACGGGAAAACGGCTGGTGACTGGACTATTTAATATTGAGCTTATTTTCTGTTATACATTTTTCGTAATCCCATACTGTTATTTTGATTTAACGGTATTCAGATGACAATTGAAAAGTCAGTGTTAAAGGCCGCCGGCCGTCATAATTTTATAACGGCCGGCGGCCGTTAAGAAATCACGTGTTCAAATATTTATTTCAAAACATCATTTTGGTTACAATAAAAATTATAATAAAACTAACTATTTATTTATTTGAAAAGTAATTTGACAATTGCTATTATTTGAAATGTCTATCTTATTGATTAGAGATTTACCATCTATAGCAACAGTTTTTGAACTTGTCGGTGAAGCCTCATTATTATGAAAAAGTTTTCTCGTTATATTCATTCTCTTCGAAACTGAATTTTCAATATACGACTCCGCCACCGCAGAGGAGTCCCAACCTCCAAGTTCTTTTACCGATAGTAGATCGCCACCATTTTCTACAAGCATGGTAGCCGAGGATCTGCGAAACGAGTGCCCTGTGTAGAGCTGAGGGTTTTCTAATTTTAAGAATGCTGCAATTTTTTTCTTTGGAACGCCTCCAATAGTATGAATGCCCACTACTTGTTTTACACATTTACCATTCCTATAACCAATGAAAAATCGCCGATTTTCCAGATTCGAAGGTCGCAAATCTACCTATTTTTGGTATAAACCATAGGCATCAAAAGGAAGTCCTTCTTTGGGAATGACAAATACCCTATTCTTTTTGTTTTCAGTCATCCTCAATGTAACCAAAACTTTGGTACTGGTGATTTCAAAATCATCCACAGTCAGCTTCACAAGTTCTTCACGTCTACAGGCACCAAAAATTCCACACATTAATACAACCTTTTCAAGCAACCATGTATGATCATTTGCCTCCAACAAAATCTTAATTATTTCTTCTTCAGACAAAATTTTTGATTTCTTTGGGTTGTATCCATCAGACTTTCGTCTCAAGAATAAAAATAATTTTCCAAATCTGAAAATACATTTCTATTGGTAATACTCTAATATGGTGCAAGATTTAAAATAACTAACCTTGAAATGTCAATGTTGTCATAAACTCTCAAAGCAAGTTTCAACATTGAAATCTTCGTCCACAGCGAGTTGGGAGAATAAACCTTCGATTTTCCTTTCGCATAGGCTAATAAAACATCCTCATTAACCACCTTTACATTCTTGCTATTACGCCAATTTTCATATTCTTTTTTATACCGCTGTTGATTTATTGCCGGCAGTAAATCAACACTCGCTGCACATGATTCTTCCAATATTTCAAAAGGAATTACATTTTGTTCCTCAATTTCATCCATAGTCGTCGTTACAGCGAACTTGCGAACACAAAAAACTGACGTTGTTTATAAAATTGCCAAACAGTTCCATGACAACAGAGTGCACGACGTTGGGATTTTTTTCAGAATTACGAGGTACGGGGTTGGTTTTTTCTTCGGAATCAAAATGTAATCTTCCAACGGGATTACGAAAAGTCTTTAAAGACACACGGCCGATACGCAAATAACGGATTCGGTTATTTATTACAATATATTTATATATTACAATATCCAACCTCATCCGTTATTTGCTACATATCGGCCTTGTTACGTTAATAACTATTAATGCACTAAGAGAATCAGTAAATTCTGTAGTTTTCTTTTGGGTGGGATAGAGCTACTTTGGTGGCTTCATGAATGGCAACACATTCTGCAGTGAATATTGATGCATATTTCATCAAACTTACTGAAACGTTGATATTTGAGTCCTCTGAGGCGCATGTGTTCCCTACAGATTTTGAGTTGTTGGATTTACTGCCATCAGTATGTATATATATATATATATATATATATATATATATATATATATATATATATATATATATATATTCACAAAGTTATTGATTTTGTTGTTAATTGAGTCATATAGGTCTTCTATGCATTGTTCAATTATTGTGTTGTTGACAACCCGATTGATACCTCTATGTTTCATCAGTTTGTGTATGTTTTGATTGGACATTGTACTATTGTTCGATAGCGCCCTACTTATGTATGAGCTGCACAAAAATTTAGCACGTTCAATAAGGGACGGCAGTTTGTTCTTCTAATACTAAATTTGTGGGTGTACTCATTCTGTAGCCCATTGAGATTCGCAAGGCTTGTTTTAGATGAATAAAATTTGACCATTGTTATGGTAAAATGTTTATGTAGAATTTTCTCATAAGATTTGTATCAGCTTTTGCGTTAACAGTATTTTTCCCTTTCTTTTGAATTTCAATCATTTCCATAATTTCACGTTTTTTGTTGTTTCGTTTCTAGAAGTCATGTTATCTACGAAATACCTCGCTCTACTAGCGATAAAGTGTACATAGGTCAAACTAGCCAATATTTAAAGTCCCAACTCAACAGCCACAAATATGATAGAGAAATAAAACGGCATTAAGTAATCGAGGGTCAACATCAATTTAATTACGAACAAACAAGAATTCTTAGGAGCGAAAGAAATACCAAAAAAAGGTGAAAATACTGTTAACGCAAAAGCTGATACGAATCTTATGAGAAAATTCTACATAAACATTTTACCATAACACAAGAAATAATTCCTATAACCAGCTCACATGTTTTATACCGACTATCCGATTCAGTTCTTTACAAAAAATGAATCAGGTGTTCAAGATCGCTCGTAAGCGGGCTACACGCGGACGTTGATGTGTTAATACATCAATGTGCATCCAAGAACGTGCAACCAATAACGTTAATGTGGATGCAAAAATACTCACGTTTTTGAATGCACACTCCGGATGAATGCCGCGTTGATGTTTTCTGAACCGCTTGAATTTTTGAATGCGCATTCAAATGAATACGTGCATCCCTCAACGTGTGGAGGCGATTCACCGATGTTTGTGCATTCTAAAAGCAGTGGTTGCGGTTAATCTTTATTTTCAATTCTATTTTTCTTTTCAAGAGCATAAGTACAAGCCACTGTCACAATAGCTAAACATTCTTCTTCGAACAAAACTATGGTGTTGTTCGAACGTGTATACGCAATCTGTTTGCACGTTTTTGGATGCACGTCGATGTATTAATTCATCGACGTCCGTGTGTAGCCCGCAATAAATATATCTTTTCCACTGTACATTATATTTTTCAGTTCAATTCAAACGTATACTGTCCCACCTTCTGTCAACAGTGTTTTCGTTTTATATATAATAACATGTAATTTTAAATGAATTTGCCACTCTTGTGTACGGAAGAAAGGTAGTTTGTTTTATTTTGTATATTTTCTGTTTTTGTTTTTGTCGACTTAATTAGCTGTATTATACTTTGTATGTTTAAATTTAAATATTAGCTATGGATGAGAAGAAAACAAAACTTTTCTTGAAGGCAACAGGGATTGCGGAAACGTTAAAACATTTCTTAATGTGTATGTAAATATAGATATATCATCAGTTGTAAATAGACTTAATTACCCAAGAAAACAATTCAAGAAGAAAAATATTTGCAAAAGGTCTGAGAAATCAAGGAAAAATCCGAAGCCAAATATATATTTATGTATATATATATATATATATATATATATATATATATATATATATATATATATATATATATATATATATATATATATATATATATATATATATATATACTAGGACATTGAATTTTTCTTGAGAATATTGGTTCAAAACTTTGGTAGTTAAAACTCTATAAATTTTTTGTTTATTTTATATTAAAACGTTTCGACCAACATATGTGGTCTTCTTCAGTTTGGAATTACTTTAATCTACGGGAACAGAAAAATTGCACTTACTGTTCCCGTAGATTAAAGTAATTCCAAACTGAAGAAGACTACATATGTTGGTCGAAACGTTTTAATATAATATAAACAAAAAATTATGGAGTTTTAACTACCAAAGTTTTGAACCAATATTCCCAAGAAAAATTCAATGTCCTAGAATATAGTGAAACGGTTCAAGAAATTTGAGAAATCTCAAGTATATATATATATATATATATATATATATAGATATATATATATATATATATATATATATGTTTATTTGATTTGTTGTTGCCTGTGAACTATTTTCAAATTTTTGATAATTATTAGCAATAACAGGCTTGGTGAATCTCAAAAAAAAAAACTTGATTTTATTAATAAGTTGACGTTTCGCCACGATACGATCACCTGATAATGCGCGGTCACATACAGCAATTTGTGTCACACAATACCTCGCGGAAGTAGATATTAACAAAATGAACTGGCCATCATGTTCGCCTGATCTCAACCCCATAGAGCATATGTGGTACATGCTTCGTTACCTAATTGACAGTATGAGCCGACTTATGCAGGCAGTAATAAGAGCTAGACGTGGTAATACAAAATATTAAGCTGAGTATTTTGTAAAAAGTACGTTTCTTCAGGTAATTTAAGTTACAATTGAATTAGTTTGTTTTGAAGTTTTGTTTTTAATTTGAATTGAATAAGTTTGCTTAAATAAATTTAGCAATAATTGCTTATTATGATAACTGACCAATATATTGTCGCCTTCTCATTGCTAGACTCATAAACTCAACTGGCAAACTGACATTATGGCACAATGAGCAAAGCCATCTCGTGAAAAAAGAATATTTCTTAAAATTTGGTAAACTGTTCTTTGGAGTGAATATCTCTCTTAAAAATGAACTAGTGCATTTGAGGGCATGAATCAAAAAACAAAATGTTGGAAAGAAGTGGTTTCAACAAAAATTGATATTTTGAAAGAATTTCACAACGAAATTATTCCACAGGATATTCTAAAAATAAGGTTTAACAACAAACTTCCAATTAACTCTGATAATGACTAATAAGCCAGCATTCAATAAATGACTGAATCGGCAGGTTACAATTGTTAATTTTATTCATAGTTTGCTGAAAAAATTGAAAAAATATGAGATCTCAAATTTTACCAAATATCAACTTGTGTTTTCATTGCATGTGGGTATATATATATATATATATATATATATATATATATATATATATATATATATTATATATATATATATATACTATATATATATATATATATAATATCAGGGGCGGCTAGTCAAAGGAGGCTAAGGAGGCTAAGCCTCCTCAAATAATATTCCATGTATCACTAATATATTATATTGAATAGTCGTCAGCATTCAGCATATTCATATTAATCAAAATCATATTATTTTATGCACCTACCTTCCTTTCATTATGCTGCCACAGAAAAGCAAACAACGGTGCGAATACTGCCAATGAATACTTCATTGCAATAGAAAAGCAAAACACATTTTAAATGGCAACACCGATGGAGCCTGAGTCTCATACAATGTCGACCAATCATAACTATAGAATTTCGGGTAAAATCGAGTGAATTCGTTGGAAAGCATTAATTTAATGCGTAGTGTGATCGTAGTGCCTAATGGCCGAAAACAGCTTGTTTACTTATATTGCTCGCGTATTGTTTTTAAAATGAGTTTGGTTACTGAAGTTAATTTCAAAATTTCAATGGTGACTTAGAGGAATATTTGTTATCCCATAACTTAAGTGCACTAAGTTATGAGGATAAAGTTTTGAATAGAAAACAATGCGACCTACCCCCTGAATAAAACAATTGGGTGCAGCGTAAACAGACAAAAAAACCGCGGTTTTAATACAAGAAATTATGAGAGACATCCTTGCCTAACCGGATCACAGGTAAAAAATAAATTATTTTGTTGGCAGTGTTTACTTTTTACTAGGGAAAATGTCTCTGTTTGGGGCCGCTTAGGATTTGAGGATTTAATTCTATAGTTGAAACTTGAAAGTGAGGAATTTTTCACCGATAAAGTAACTTTAAATACCGCACGCGGATTAATATCTTACTTACAAGATAAGGAATTTATATATTTTTTAAACATCTTTAAATTAATTTTTGAACAAACAGAAATAGTTTTTCAAATCTTACAGCACAAGTTTTCAGATGTAATTTACTCACGAAATCGGCTCAAGTTTCTTTTGGAAAAAATTTCAGAATTTCGTGCAGAAGTTTATTTTAAAGAACTATTTTCTGTATTTCAAACTACTGATGATACGACTCAATTTAGCCCAAAATGAAAGAAATTCAGTTACGCAGATATGGAGCTTCACTATAAGCAAATATTTTATGAAATTTTGGATACTATTAGGGGTCAAATAGAAATAAGGTTCTCTGATTTGAAAGAACTGCATTTCTTCGACTTACTCAATAAAAATTTGTTAACCGGATTTTCGGCTAATTTTTCAGATAACCTTTTGAAAAATTTATGTCAAAAATACACTTTTTTTGATAAGGTGGCCATAAAAAGTGAACTGTGTGTTGTTTATAATGACAATGAAATTTTGGGGCAAAATGAAAATCATGTGAGGACTATTAAATACCTTTTTGATAATGATTTGAATCAAGATTTACCCCAAGTTTATAAACTCTTATGTCTAATTGTTTCTATCCCGGTGACATCGGCATCCGTAGAGCGCTCGTTTTCCACTGTTAAGAGTATTAAAACTTATTTACGAAATTCAATGAGCCAGGATCGTTTGAAAAATATTGGTTTGTTATCTATTGAAAAGGAATTGGTAAAAATTTTGGCGAAAGACAAAAAATTTTATGAGGATATTATAGATCATTTTGCTAACGTTAAAGATCGCAGAATCCCGCTAATCTTCAAAAATATATAATAACTTTTTATTTGCTCTCACCAGCTGTTAACAAATTCGTTAAGTAGGTAGGTAGGTACCTATTTTGTGAAAGAAAAAAAAATTTGATGAATAGATGAACTGATTAATTGGCTGAGAAGAGTTTTTGTGAATATTGTAAATAGGAGTTGTAGGTCTCAAGGTAGACACTCGAAAGTGAAAACAAATTAATAGCTTAGGGTGCTTGTTTTACTTTGATTCTCTTTAAGTTATAAGGCGGTTGACCTTGAAATCCTAAAAATTTTCGCCTATGGTGTATTTTTTAACACCTCTTGTAGCCTCCTCAAACCAAAACCTCACGAGCCGCCACTGATATATATATATATATATATATATATATATATATTATATATATAATTATATTATATATATATATATATATATATATATATATATATATAATATATATATATATATATTATATATAAATATATATAATCTATATATATATATATATATATATATATATATATATATATATATATATCTAAAATATATATAAAATATATATATATATATAAATATATATATATATATATATATATATATATATATATATATATATATATATATATATATATATATATATATATATATATATATATATATATATATATATATATATATATATATATATATATATATATATATATATATATATATATACTTATTACAAGCTGATGAACAGAAGCCTGAATAAATTTGATTGGAGTAGATTTTATGAAATCGTTGATATAAATGAATGTACAGATTACTTAATTAATATTATAAAGGGAGAAATGAAAAGGTTTACAAAAAAAGTCAAAATAAAAAGTTCCAATAAAAAGAGAAAAACTTGGATGACTATGG
>JARQZK010003646.1:207500-370000 GCA_030704885.1 Cynegetis impunctata
AAAAACGAGAACCATACAGTAATTTTCACAGTTAATTTATATTTTTAAACAACTTGACCAATTTGAGCACTGAAGGAGTTCAAAATAGAGCAAGTACGTTAGAAACAATGTATTCCGGTGATTCAGAAAAGGTCTTTTGTGCATGAATGTATCCATCTGCATTCTTATTTAACAACAGTTGCTTGGGACGGAAAACTGCCCCGAACAACCAACGCAATTTTAAAGGTTCTAAGAATTGATGAACTTGAAACAATTTATCCAAACATTAACATAGCTTTAAGAATGTGTGTATCGACGGCAGTCAGCAATTGCATTGGTGAGCAGTGCTTTTCCTGTCTAAAGAGAGTGAAAAATTATCTTCGCTCAACTATGATAGATATCAGATTAAATTCGTTAGCAATACTCAACATAGAATCAAACTTATTGCAATCTTTAAACTACGACGATGTTATTGACAAAAATTCAGGCGCCAAAATGTTTCAATTTTTAAATGAAAATTAGCAAGTTTGAAGGCGAGCGAAAAAGCTGCTCAATTGTACCTACATTCCATTATAATTTCATTTTTTACTTTGAATAATTTCTGCAAATAATTCAATTATTTCCAATTATATCTAACTTTAAGTTACCGGAGTGCCTTTAAGTTCACTCTAAGTATACTTAAAAATTCAGATGGTTTTAAAAATTTAACCCTTTATCCGAGTTTATGTTAATAATTCGCAACTCGATTTTTTTTAAGTTAACCAAGTATTAATAAATTCTCAAAATTAATAAAAGCTCCAGACGTTCGTTTCCCAAATTTTCCCGACTGAGAAAGAAATCCGGGACCTTCCGCGCTTACGGCATACTCCTTGGCTCCTATCTATACTATCGAGTTTGAATTAAGTAACTATAAAATAGGTATTAAACTTAGTTAATTATATAGATAAAATACTAGTGAGAGGCTCCATCGCCCATTAAATAGATCCGTGAAAAATATAGATCGATAAAAATATAGTTTCTTGAACGCCGAGGAGTGCTAATCCCGTCCCTGCCTCTGTCGAACGGGCGCACAATCTACTCGCTGTCAATCTCGAGTTCGTGCGTAGATGCTACGACCTCATTGGGCCTCGCCGTGCCGAAACTTCTCGATAGAATTCAACCCGTCCAACTATCGGCTCCAAAGGCGATCACGTGAATTCGAGTTCATGGGACGCGAAAATAGTTCTTAAGCGTCTGGAATGCTGCCGTTTTAGCGAATTTCGGAGAAACGTCAAACTTTAAACGTTCGATATCGAAAATCGGCGTCTCGGATCGAGGCGAGACGTAGCCTAAGCACTACGGAAAGGGCGTGGGCGATCGACAAGGCCCTTCGGGCCCCGCGATTCGCGGCCGATCTCCTTATCTCGGCTTCATAAGTTTGCCAAAATGCGGCCTTCGGCCGCTTGCATTTTGGGAAGTCGAATTTGGCAAACAAATTATTTATTTAGTATTATATATAATTAGATACACTGATCTAATTCATATTTTATCATGTTCAATAATTTGATTCATACGACTGGCGTGTAAAGCCAAATATTATATTATATAGGGAATATCATAATTTTCGGGTTTACATGCCAGTCGTACCTTGAAGCTTTAAAATATTGTAAACCGAAATCGTAAGATTTGTCCGACAATATCGATCTCATGTAAACTCATGCTCTTTCAGTCTTGGCCCCCATCTCATAGCGTTTTCCTAAGGGGCAGCACAGTAATTTTTAATATAGGGGCGCCGATGGGATGCTTGCCTACGGCGCTCTGAACGTTTAATCCGCCTCTGTATATATATATATATATATATATATATATATATATATATATATATATATATATATATATATATATATATATATATATATAGTTGATGGAATCCGTCGTTACTACGTGATAATTTAACATGATTAACAAAACTAAATTTGAATTTACTACGTTTATTATCACAATGTGATAATAAACGTAGTAAATTCAAATTTAGTTTTGTTAATCATATATATATATATATATATATATATATATATATATATATATATATATATATAATTTATATATATATATTTATATATATATTTATATATTATATATATATATATATATATATAAAAGAAAAGTTCATCGGGAGAGGGGTCAGATACCAAGATTTATATCCTTAGTCTTTATTCCTCGATATTTCGTCCGTTTTTTGTGGACTTTTTCAAGAGATAGACATGGAATGTGGTCAAGATTTAAAATTAAGTAACATTATAAATAATAACAACACGAACTACAAAGAGAAACATTCAGCTAGCATAATATAAGAGACAGTGCCACATTCCATGTCTATCTCTTGAAAAAGTCCACAAAAAACGGACGAAATATGGAGGAATAAAGACTAAGGATATAAATCTTGGTATCTGACCCCTCTCCCGATAAACTTTTCTTTTATAAATTCAATAAAAGGGTCGATAAAAAAATAAATTTTCCTTATATATATATAATCTTTTGATAATTATTAGCAATAGCAGGCTTGTTGAATCTCAAAAAACTCGATTTTATTAAAAAGTTGACGTTTCGCCGCGACATTCGTGGCTTTATCAAAACTTTTGAAAAAATTGAAATTTCTTTGACATTTATTGATTTGAAAAAAATTGAATAGAAAAAGACTACTATGTCTCACTAAAATTTTTTTCGGCTGTGCCCGTTCTTCGTTATTTATTACGTGCTATTCAGTCCAATATTAACATTCAAATCTGTTATTATTAGATGGTAAGGAAAACCACACAAACCTTTACCCACGTAATGTTCGAAATAGGTTCAAATTATTTTGATTTTGAAAAGTCAAAGAATAGGTTACTATTTATCTTGGTTTCAAAAATTTCTTATTGCGGCTGTGGCCGTCTTCAGCTATTAATTACGTGCTATTTAGTCCAATATCAACAGACAGGTCCGTTGATATTAGATGGGACGGGAACCACAGAAACCTTCACCCACGTAATGTACAAAATAGGTTTAAAATATTTGATTGTTGTCTTTAAAAAGACATTACTTGTAATTTTGGAGATCACATGTTCTAAGCTATACTTTCTTTTTAGAAAAATTGAAAATTCTAGATGTTTAGATTTTGTTTAGATGAAATGTTATGGTTAGAGTTTGTTTGTTTTGATTTATGTTGTTTCTTCGAAAAATTAAAGAATTAAATCTGCGTATGTTGAACTTAAATGTTTGATACCTGTTCTATCATTTACGACTTTATTCAAACTTTTTTGAATATGTAACATTTCTAAAATTTCTCTGCGTTTTTGATCTTTTTCTATTTCTAAAATTTTCGTGCTATTAAAGTTGAAAGTATGAATCTTATTGTTTTTATGTTTTATTAGTGCTGTGGTTTGTGTTCTGGTATATTTGTGTGCTTTTAGTCTTTCTTCTAAATTTCGAAAAGTTTGTCCTATATATGATTTATTACAATTATTACAGGGTATACTATAAACAACTTGAGATTTTTGTAGAAGAGGTGTTTTACTTTTTAATTTAGAATATATTTGTTTTATTTGATTTTGTGCGGTGTGGACTACCTTAATATCGTGTGGATTTAAATTTGTGAAATTTTATTACTTAAATCAGGAACATATGGGAGAGGAATATATATTTTGTTAATATTTTCTTTTTTTGATGTTTCTAATGTGTTGTAAAGTTTATGAATTCTATTTTTAGTGATTTGCTGTATAGGTTTTTTTAGGTAATCGTTTTTCATGAGTAATTTATGGACATCTTGTAATGTTTCATGTCTGTGTGTAGGTGAAGATAGTTTAAGTGCTTTGTCTATATATCCAATTATTAAACTCTTTTTTTTTTGTGACAAATGATGTGTACTGTTGTAGTTCAATGTTCTTTGTGAAAAAATTTCTTTTCTATGCCATTTTGTGATAATTTCATTGTTTTTGTGTATGAGAGTAATATCAAGAAAATTTAATGTATTGTTCGTTTCTTTTTCTAGAGTAAATTGTAATTTTCTATTAAAGTCGTTGAATTTTTTGAGAATATCATCAATGAAATCTTCTGATGTTATTATAAGGCAATCATCAACATACCCTTTGAAAGTTATAATTCGTTCATTCGAATTATTCAATACATTTTCTTCTAAATATTCTAAAACTAATTGAGCTATAACACTGGAAAAAGGACTTCCCATTGCTACACCATCAATTTGTTGGTAGAGGTTATTTTCATATTGAAAATAGTTTGTACCAAGTGCAAATTGAATTGCTTCTATAAAATCGGTTTTAGGAATATTTGTATAATCTTAGATAATATTCCATTTGTCATTAATTATTATTGGAACCAAAGAATTTGGAATATTGGTATAAAGAGAAACAACATCTAATGAGAAAAATTTGTAATTGTTAGGTATTTTCAAATTTTTAAGACTCACCACAATAAATACAAAAATGAAAAACAAACATTACATAATACACAAACTATCAAAAACTTATATCAAACCAAACAATTCATCGAATCTAATCCACAACTAACAATAACTAAATAACACAAAGGAAACAAAACAGTTATACTAGAAACTAATACATACAAACAAAAAATTACTGCCATGCTTAGTGATTCATCTACATATAAACAAATTAAAAAAGATATAGCTAAGACTCTGCAAAATGAAAGTAATAAATTGTTTAAAACATGGCAACAAAAAAATTTCATTTCTCCACAAACATCAAAAGAATTAATTCGACACAACAGCCTTTCACCTAAATTTTATGGTCTGCCTAAAATTCATGAAGAAAACATACCATTAAGACCTATTGTCTCTTGTATTCAATCACCCCTATATAACCTTTCTAAATTTCTTTCTTCAATATTAAAAAATATAGTAAATCAAAATCCTTATTATATCAAAAATTCCCTCGATCTAGTAGACCATCTTAAAACTTTGAAAATACCTAACAATTATAAATTTTTCTCATTAGATGTTGTTTCTCTTTATACCAATATTCCAAATTCTTTGGTTCCAATAATAATTAATGACAAATGGAATATTATCAAAAATTATACAAATATTCCTAAGACCGATTTTATAGAAGCAATTCAATTTGCACTTGGTACAAACTATTTTCAATATGAAAATAACTTCTACCAACAAATTGAAGGTGTAGCAATGAGAAGTCCTATTTCCAGTGTTATAGCTCAATTAGTTTTAGAATATTTGGAAGAAAATGTATTGAATAATTCGAATGAACGAATTATAACTTTCAAAAGGTATGTTGATGATTGCCTTATAATAACATCAGAAGATTTTATTGAGGATATTCTCAAAAAATTCAACGACTTTAATAGAAAATAACAATTTACTCTAGAAAAAGAAACGAACAATACATTAAATTTTCTTGATATTACTCTCATACACAAAAACATTGCAATTATCACAAAATGGCATAAAAAAGAAATTTTTTCACAAAGAACATTGAACTACAACAGTACACATCATTTGTCACAAAAAAAGAGTTTAATAATCGGATATATAGACAAAGCACTTAAACTTACTTCACCTACACACAGACATGAAACATTACAAGATGTCCATAAATTACTCATGAAAAACGATTACCCAATAAAACTTATACAGCAAATCACAAAAAATAGAATTCATAAACTTTACAACACATTAGAAACATCAAAAAAAGAAAATATTAACAAAAAATTTATTCCTCTCCCATATATTCCTGATTTAAGTAATAAAATTTCACAAATTTTAAATCCACACGATATTAAAGTAGCCCACACCGCACAAAATCAAATAAAACAAATATATTCTAAATTAAAAAGTAAAACACCTCTTCTACAAAAATCTCATGTTGTTTATAGTATACCCTGTAATAATTGTAATAAATCATATATAGGACAAACTTTTCAAAATTTAGAAGAAAGACTAATAGCACACAAATATACCAGAACACAAACCACAGCACTAATAAAAAATAAAAACAATGAGAATCATACTTTCAACTTTAATAGCACGAAAATTTCAGAAATAGAAAAAGATCAAAAACGTAGAGAAATTTTAGAAATGTTACATATTCAAAAAAATTTGAATAAAGTCGTAATTGATAGAACAGATATCAAACATTTAAGTTCAATATACGCTGATTTAATTCTTTAATTTTTCGAAGAAACAACATAAATCAAAACAAACAAACTCTAACCATAAGAACTCATCTAAACAAAATCTAAACATCTAGAATCTTCAATTTTTCTAAAAAGAAAGTATAGTTTAGAACATGTGATCTCCAAAATTACAAGTAATGTCTTTTTAAAGACAACAATCAAATATTTTAAACCTATTTTGTACATTACGTGGGTGAAGGTTTCTGTGGTTCCCTTCCCATCTAATATCAACAGACATGTCTGTTGATATTGGACTAAATAGCACGTAATTAATAGCTGAAGACGGCCACAGCCGCAATGAAAAATTTTTGAGAACAAGATAAATAGTACCCTATTCTTTGACTTTTCAAAATCAAAATAATTTGAACCTATTTCGAACATTACATGGGTAAAGGTTTCTGTGGTTTCCCTTACAATCTAATAATAACAGATTTGAGTGTTAATATTGGACTGAATAGCACGTAATAAATAACAAGTAACGGCCACAGCCGAAAAAAATTTTAGTGAGACATAGTAGTCTTTTTCTATTCAAATTTTTTCAAATCAATAAATGTCAAAGAAATTTCAATTTTTTCAAAAGTTTTGATAAAGCCACGAATGTCGCGGCGAAACGTCATTTTTTTCAATAAAATCGAGTTTTTTGAGATTGAACAAGCCTGTTATTGCTAATAATTATCAAAAGATTAGAAATAGTTCATAGGCAACAACAATTCGAATAAATAATTATATATATATATATATATATATATATATATATATATATAAAATATATATATATATATATATATATATATATATGTATATATATATATATATATATATATATATATATATATATATATATATATAAAATATATATATTTATAAATATATATATATATATATATATATATATATATATATATATATATATATATTTATATATATATATATATATATATATATATATATATACTTTCTTCACTTTTTTTAATACTTTGAGATCAATGGAAATTATAGATAAGGAATTAATAAGAAAACTTTCAATGTATTGATGATATCAGGGACAGTGTCACATAATTGAGTAACAATAAGTCGAAAACCCTAAAATCTACTAGGGAAAAAACATAAATCCTCAATCAATTTGCTAATTAGAGGTGAAGCAATATAAAAGAATTATGTTAATTCCAGAAAATAACTCGTTATGTATCTACTCTGTTGAGGAGTTATCACTCCTCAACAGAGTAGAATGCATTCTGGATAACATTGCGAAGAGCTGATTTAAATCTTCCCAAGTTATATTATGTTCCCGAATATAGATTTTTTGCATGATTGACACCTTTAAAACAAGCAGAGTCTTGGCCCATAGCTAGTAGAGAGCAGAGTAATCGTAGTTCATTGCGTTTTCTTGTATTGTAATTGTATTATCTTTCGTGTAGTATACTTAATTTTTTTTAAATTATCATAGTTATAACATAGAAGAGAAGAATGCAAAAATATAAAAAGGAAATTTGAACATGACGGTAAAATAATAAAACAATGCCAAACTCTGATTAGTTCAGGGCTGTATAAATAATCATAATAATAAAAATTTTGTTACAAAATATATTGCTAATTTTTTCTGCATTTGTAATGAGAATAATATACCTATGTATCGCATTTCATGCTACTACAGTATAATTAGAAGTAGAACAACACAGAAGGAAATTTGTTGAAAAATAATAGTGAAAAGTAGTGTGCGTTTGCAGAAACCTCCAGATTAACTAGGTACTAGTTTTAACCTGACTCTCTTTCATCAAAATTAATTTGAAACCGATCATTCCTAAATGAAAAATAATAATCTTCACACGATTTACTGACTTGTACTGAATAACTATTTGCTAATATTATGAAAATGAAGATAGCAGAAAACCTGAGAGACGCCAATAAAATGCTCATGGTCAAAACAATATTAATAATGACTAAAGTCAAGCATTTTGGTAGTTATATTTTTGAACATAATTCAAGATACAAAATGAAAGACTGACATAATGAACAATGCAAAAAATAAGTAAAGTTTCGAAATAATTTGTAACTTCGATTCTAAATTGGTGTTAATTTATCTAACTTTTTTGACAATAAGTGTGGGTTTTCTGTTCAGTGAAAAACTAATTAATATCAAGATAACGCTTATTTTTGAAAAAAATCATCCTGTTCGGAAGACAGTTTCGAAAAGAACAGAATAAAGGTTTTAATGAAAATTTCTCACAATTACTTCTATTTTCTGAATTGATATTGAAAACCCTAACACCTCAAGACATTTTTATATCGTTTGGTACAGATTATTTTCATAGAAAAACCTGTGAGTACCTATATTTATATATCGGGATTCTAATGGTGTAAGTTAAGAATCATGTAATCAATGCCATACAAATATGATGATTATACCTCTACCAAGAATGTTAAACAATTTTGTCAAACAATTACGTTACTTTAAAAGCTAGAGTTTCGTTTACCATGAAACCGTTGCATTATAAACTCATATAATGTCAATTTGATTGGCTAATAACAAGCGTGTTGTTAGTCAACATATGTCTTGGGGTTTCAGTGTAAATCATTTTGAATTATATGAAGTAGAACTTTATACATTCATGAAAACTATCATGGCATGAAACGCCAAACACAATCATTTTAATATTCTTTTCATATTCCGTAAATTATGGAATTAAATACAGAAAGACCTATGCCCCACATATTGAAGCTTGAAGCAGATAATGTACCTATGTAGGATAAAAATCGTCATAAATGTATGAAAAATTAATAAAAACTTAGAATTCAATAATCGTCAACTGATGGCTGTTCGCTTAACACTTGGTGGGAAATTGTTCAAAAACATAAATCAACGAAAGTAAAATAGGAGGCTTGATTTTCCTAAAATTGCTACATTAACTCGACATATATTTTTTGGGCTACTAACTGATTACCAAGAGTTTTAAAATTATTTTGAAAGCGCAATCTCTGTTTATATTACTACTTTAACGAGTGGGCATATCCTAAGCTGGCCGCCGTAAACTCTAAAGCTTCTATCCCCAGATTATTCAAATCTATAATATGATTATTTGTTATGCAATGTTTCAAAATTCCAGTGATGATCTTACTTTGAATAATGGATTTTCTATGTTCATTCATTCTAATACCAATGTTTTTACCAGTTTGACCTGACCAATATAAACTGCATCACAATACATTTCGAATTATATATACCGTATCAATAAGAAACCCAAATTTTCTTTATTCGTACTAATCTACTAATAGTTCTTGTATTGTGTTTATTCAGTCAATTCATAATAATGATCCTAGTCTATGTATAGATGAATGGAAAATAGTCAATTTCATTGTATTTGGAGTATCACTATATCAGGGTGTGTAGGTATCCTATAAATTACAAAACTGAGAGAATTATAAACATACCTCTAGGTCCACCAAAGCCATGAATTGTGTTCATTTCTACAGTAAATTGTATTGTTTGATGAATTCAATTTATAAATGAGTCTAATTGGTTAATGGTAACTGTCCAAATACAGAAAACATCATCATCATATCTTGTCCACAGAAAAAAAAAATGTTATCAGTTTCAGAAAATATACTACTTTCTAAGTTGGGCAAAAAATTGCACTCAATATGCAAGATGAAGGTGAACCTCTATGTGTTGATATTAATTATTATTGAATTTGAAATAGCTTTGCCTTATGCATAAATTAATTAGCGAAATGAGGTTTTTTTTTTGTACTATTGATAGCATTCATATATATGATCGTTTTTATTGGTATTTTATCTTTTTTTATGAGTATATTTAATAAAACACAACAAAAAAATTTATTTTTTATATAAGTAATTCGGATTACAAACATATGTTGAACCGAAACTACTTAGAAATTGGAAGGCCAGGTTAGTTATTGCTGGAAAATTTTTTTTTGGTACCAGTTTCCAAAAATCTACAAATTCTTCTGAAGAAGTTTCTGACTCTGACAATATTTTTTCTAAAAAGAGTTTTTTATTGCAGAATAATTTTGACGATTTGTGAGTTCCAACTGAATATTAGCAGGATGACTTATTATTTCAGTCAAACTGTTCGTAAAAGGATTCACAAAAATTTGTCAATTTGTTTTTATACTTCGAACTCCTGGAATCTGCTCTGAAACGACATTAATAAGCATCTAATTTTAGATTCCTACTTAGTACAATGGATAGTGTCGATATTGAGCTTCTCTTTCATTTCTTTGAGTGTAGGAAAGTGGTCAATATTTTCATGGGCTTAATTCATTGAAAACAGATTTAATTCAGCTTTGAATCCTCTTATCAAAGTAAGCATAGTCAGAAGCGGGGTCGGAAGTGAACAACTTTTTCCTTGTAATTTGATATTTAAAATATTGAGGTAATTGATAATGTCAACAGTAGATGCAAAATCACTCAACCAGGATTCTTTTTTCAGTAAATCAGTTTCCAAAAGAAACACCATTTCTTCTTCTAAAATTCCAACACCTGCTCTCTTAAGGTGAAGAAATTTTTTAAAATGATTCTCTTTGAAAACCATCTCACAACGCAGTACAGTTGTAACTCTACATATTCGCTGATATATTCTTCAAATAAAACCCTGAATTGACGTATGTGAATAGTCCATAATATCATCCAACTGCATGTACTTTAGACAGGCAATTTTTAAACTTGCTCACGCGGGCGGCGGGCCATTCAAAATTCGTTCGCGGGCCACATCGTGGCCCGCGGGCCTGAGGTTGGGCAGTCTTGGTATAGACGGAAAGAAATTATTAACATTGAAAATAATTAATTTTGCATTAGGTGTTGTCTGCAATAGATTAAGAACACAAGTTTATTCCAAAGAATGATTTATTGAATATTTAAATTTATATTCAATGAATGTTGGTAAATTAGCATACCTGGTATGCTGGTGCATTTACAAAAAACACAATTCGACGCATAGGGCCATCTATTCTGGATTTAATGGTGATCTTGGTCAAGTACTGATAGAAAATTATACCTACTTATTTTTAACATTTGCATTTCTTCAGCCCCCTACAGCTGAAGAGATTCACAAAGCTTGGAAACCTGCTAAAACGCATGAAATTTCACCATATAAATTTTGGCGGTGGAAAATAACATTGATTATATAACTCATGTGTGAATAAGCCAACAGAATTCTAGAATTTTGCATATAGTTACTGCGTATTGATGATGCCCGTGACGACTTGATATAATCGTTTTGGTGTTTTGCCTCGTGTCAAAATAATGAATGTTTTCATATTGACGATTTTTTGAAGTTTTTCAAAAAAAATCAAGTTTGGTGAAGTTTCGTTTGATTTTTCAATATACAACGCTTTGGTTATAGTTCTGGCGAATATTTCCCTCCTGTCAAAATTCCCTTTTAAATGGAATGCAATTATCGAAAATTACAGCGAATATTTCCCTCCTGCCAAAAATCCCTTGTAAATGGAATGCAATTATCGAAAATTACAGCGATAATTGCATCGTAGAAAGCGAAAGAGCCCTGCGATAATTGCATTGTAGACCGATAATTGCATAGTAGCATAGTTCATAATACTGAAAGAGCCCTGCGATAATTGCATTTTAGACCGATAATTGCATAGTAGCATAGTTCATATCACGGTTATTGATGACAAGCTGACAATTTATGAATTACTAACGTCAGTTTGACAAGTTGAAAGTTTACTCGGGAAATATTCCCCAAAATTGCACTTGTGCATCAAAATAACCGGATAATTTCGCATTCCAGCGTGTTGTCTTTGAAAAACTGCATTCGGTCATTTTCATATTTTGGAGAAAGAGCCCTCCACCTTCGGTGTCGGGCTCTTTCTCCAAAAATGAAAATGAACTCATGCAGTTTTTTGACAACACACTGTCATGCAAAATTATCGGTAATTTTGATGCACTTGTGCAATTACTTACGATAATTGCATTGTAGAAAGCAAAAGAGCCCTGCGATAATTGCATTGTAGACCGATAATTGCATAGTAGCATAGTTCATAATACCGAAAGAGCCCTGCGATAATTGCATTGTAGACCGATAATTGCATAGTAGCATAGTTCATATCACGGTTACCGATGACAAGCTGAGAATTTATGAATTACTAACGTCAGTTTGACAAGTTGAAAGTTTATTCGGGAAATATTCCCCCAAATTACACTCGTGCATCGAAATTACCGGATAATTTCGCATTCCAGCGTGTTGTCTTTGAAAAACTGCACTCGGTCATTTTCATATTTTGGAGAAAGAGCCCTCCAACTTCGGTGTCGGGCTCTTTCTCCAAAAATGAAAATGAACTCATGCAGTTTTTTGACAACACGCTGTCATGCAAAATTATCGGTAATTTTGATGCACTTGTGCAATTACTTACGAGAATTGCATTGTAGAAAGCGAAAGAGCCCTGCGATAATTGCATTGTAGACCGATAATTGCATAGTAGCATAGTTCATATCACGGTTACCGATGACAAGCTGAGAATTTATGAATTACTAACGTCAGTTTGACAAGTTGAAAGTTTATTCGAGAAATATTTCCCCAAATTACACTCGTGCATCAAAATTACCGGATAATTTCGCATTCCAGCGTGTTGTCTTTAAAAAACTGCATTCGGTCATTTTCATATTTTGGAGAAAGAGCCCTCCACCTTCGGTGTCGGGCCTTTCTCCAAAAATGAAAATTAACTCATGCAGTTTTTTGACAACACGCTGCCATGCAAAATTATCGGTAATTTTGATGCACTTGTGCAATTACTTACGAGAATTGCATTGTAGAAAGCGAAAGAGCCCTGCGATAATTGCACTGTAGACCGATATTTGCATAGTAGCATAGTTCATATGGATTTATAAATTTCTATCGTCAGTTTGACAAGTTGAAAGTTCATTCGGGAATTATTCTCCCAAATTACACTTGTGCATTAAAATAACTGGATAATTTCGCATTCTCTTTGAGAAACTATCATGTTCTCTTTGAAAAACTGCATTCAGTCATTTTCATATTTCGGAGAAAAAGCCCTCCACCTTCGGTGTCGCTGGAATTCGAAATTATCCAGTTATTTTGATGCACGAGTGTAATTTGGAGGAATATTACCCTCCTGTCAAAAATCCGATGTAAATTTTGCACTTGCATATTTTTTTTTTTTATATAAAAGGGCTACGCCAGCCGGTTGTGCAGAAAGGGGGCAGTTGATATATGGAGGATGGACAAAGTATGAATTTTGAATACAGTTAGAAGCAAAGTTATTAATTATAGAATAAAAACAATACAGGACAAAATATAGGATATAATAATAATAGAATTAAAAGAATTTGGAGGCAATCAAATTGTCCATTGACAGTTACAAGATTTTAATAATAACGTAGTCGAGAGAGATCTTTTTTTTATTAAGTTACTTAAAACACAATCTTCGTGAATTTTGTAAACTTTTCGAACAGTTTATCATAATAATCTTGTAAGTTTTCATTAATATGTTCTCTGTGTACACTCATCATGGCTAAACCATTGAGGCAATATTCCCCCATAGTGCTTCTTAACCAGGTTTTTAGTCTCCTGAGGCTGCTAAACGATCACTCTACCGTACACGTTGTGCACGGTAGAGCGATCAAAATTTTCAAGGCTTTCCCTGTTTCAGGAAAGAAGGTTTTTGCCTCGTTTAGGACATCAATAACGGTTAGATCAACTTCCTTCTCAAAACTGATTCCCGAAAATATCTAATAATATGTTTCGTGGTTCCCATGGCATTTCGAGTGTTGAGATCATTGATTACCAGATTCAGTTTGTGGGACGAGCAATGAAAGAACAAAGCTTTCGGGCAAACTCTCGCGTCGGATTTAGTCTTAATTCTGACTTAGGACTTTGATTTCTTTGCATTAGACGACATGAATTTCTAGGGGGGAGGGGCAACAGCCCCTACCTGCCCGCCCTTGGCGACGCCCTTGTATATATATATATATATATATATATATATATATATATATATATATATATATATATACTGAAATCCTTCGTAAATATACATATATTTGGGAAAGTTGTGATAGCATAATTATACATTTTTCCCTTTATTTGCATTCATATTGATATTATTACCAGAAAATACATTACCTACATTGATCATGGCACTAATAAGAATATAGAATCATAAATTGCCAGAAATGTATTATAAGGTGATATGTAATTGATGGTAATCAGGCAATCTTTTTCAGAAGAAATTTATTCAAAGAACCTATATCTGAATTAAAATATCAATTGTCAAAGTAATACACAGATACACTGTTATAAAGTACAGCGGATCACAGACAAACACGTAGAAAACAACACAATGGTCTTATGTAAGTATTAAATAGCGAGCTAAACGAAAAGTACAACAACGCAACACGCATGCTCAAGATTATTAGAAGGTTAACATTTATCAATTAAATTACAGTATATTTTACTTAAACTCTCTATATCAGATCTACTGTTGACTGTGTTATATTTTCAAATAAAAATCATTTCAGCGAAAAATCTCTTTTTGTAGTTATTTTCTTCATGTAAAATTTCTACGTTATCTATATTTAAGTTGAACCAATGGCCAGTGCTAAGATGATGTTCAACTAATGCTGTCTTATTATCTACTAAATGTTTTACTGAATTTATGTGACCAGCCAATCTAGAACTTAAATTTTACGACGTAGTACCTACATAGCATTTATCGCAATTTTCACAGTCAATTTTATAAATCAACTAATGAGAATATAATTTCAGTTCTCTTCCATTATTAATAAACTGTTCTCTTCTGCATAGATCTTTGTTTTCAATAGTTTCCATTTTTCCTCCAAGTAACATGAAAATTCTGATCTAAATATTTTTCAAACGTTCCAACTAAGTGTCCCACAACACTTCTCGTCTTGTATATCATCTTTTTTGAAATAATACATGAAAGATTAATATTTTAACGGTTGAAAGCATTCATTTCGGTGGAACGTAATATCTGCAATTATTCCGTTTCAATTCACAGAATCCTTAATTAGAGGTCGAAATACATATAATTTACCGAATCTGACTAACCTATTTCTCAATTAAAAATCATGAATAGAATTTCATTCAAATATCTTTCGATTATTTTCCGCATTCATCAAGATATCAATAGCAAAACTAAAACGAAGAAAATTGTCTTCCGCGTACGTGAAGGACAGCGAATTTTTCAAGCCACAATTAGGCTTCGATTAAAACATTTCTGTGTAGCGTAACAAATGAGCCAAAAAAATTAATTAAAAGCGATGGCGTTCCCTACGTAAGGTAATTGTTTTCCTTCTGGATCGATAAATATTAATTAGCCAACCGGCGGCGTACGTTGCGGAGGCTGCAGAAGATGGGATGGCTTCGATGGAAAGAAACGGAAAATTAAGTTTGAAGCAGACGCAGGGTCGTAACCAGCGTTGTCAAGATTTTTTATATTCGAACTATTACTCACTTTACGACAAACATGAATGAACACTGTTTTCACTTGAGAACGGTTAGAGATACCCAACTGACCAAACTTCGTGTATCAATATGCATTTATTATAAATATATATATATATATATATATATATTTATATATTTATATATATAAATATATATATATATATATATATATATATATATTATATATATATATATATATATATATATATATATATATATATATATATATATATATATATATATATATATAAATATATATATATATATATAAATATATATATATATATATATATATATATATATAAATATATAAATATATATATATATATATATATATATATATATATATATATATATATGTATATATATATAGGTATATATATATATATATATATATATATACAGGATCATTCACGTTATTCGACACGAACAGTTATGGCTAAAGTATTTGATTTTATAAGAGTTTTTTCTTCAGGATGGATAGGGGCCCATTAGAATTACATTTAAAAAATATTCTAATGTTATACAGGGTGTTCCAAAAACACGAGAAGAATCAAAGTTGGTATTTTTTAAATGGAATATCCTGCATATTATTTCATTTTTGGATTTTACAGCAGAAACAAATGCCAGTTTCACAATTTAATTCACCTAAACCTGAAAATATAGCATCAGTTTTAACGCTTAAACTCTCAACAGCCTTTTTTTTCTAACCAATTTAATGATAAGGCCTACTAACTGGATCAAACTTTATGTCGCACTTGTAAAATATTGACTAACTTAGAAATAAAGGTAAAATAACTGCAATCTCTAAACAGCACTAAGTTGTTTAACTTAATTGGGACACCCCGTATTTTATGTCACCAACAGATGTAAAATTGAATTGTCTATCGAATACCTATCGATATCTCTTCACGTTTTCAAATAAAATGAACGTTTTCATCTCGCAAACTGATTTTAAGAAATTTATCATTCATCAAGTCGCCTATGGCGTTTTGAGATATCAGAATTGATTGAAATAAGCATTAACATCATAATAATATATGCGTTTATCTTTCAATATTTTAAATGTTATCTAACTAGTTCAAATTATGAAGGAAAAAAAAATTATGTATATGAAACAAGCAATATTTTATATCAAGTGTTTAAAATGGCGACCATCAGACTCTATTTATTATTGATTATCGTATGGTGATCTAGAAATTCACTCTTAAATACAGGTAAAGTATCAGACTCTAAAAACAACAGTATCCTTTTTATAAAACATTGAGCAACATTTGAGAACATACGCGGGCTTACATTTAGACAAGCTTCTCTGAAACGCTGTTTTATATTGTCTGGTGTTGTTGGAGGTGTGTATTATACCGCACTTGGGAAATATTGACTTACTTATACTTGGTGTGTAAAAATGAAGGTAAAATTATTGCAATATTTAAACGGAACTTACTTGTTCAACTTAAAAGGATCGCTCCGTATTTTATGTTATCAACAGATGTGAAATTTAATTGTCTATCAAATACCTGAATACATTTCTTTGGATAACTCCTCACGTTTCTACATAAAATGAGCATTTTCATTTTGCATTCTAATTGTAAGAAATTTTTTATTTACCAAGTCGACCATGAAAACAGCGTATCAGAGAAGCTTTTCTAATTGTTATCCCGCGTATGTTACTAGATTTTGCTGAAGGATTTAATAAAAGAATACGTTTGTGTTTAGAGTCTGGTAGTCGCCATTTTGAATGCTTGATATAAGATATATTGCTTGTTTCAATCCATAATTTTTTTTCCTTCATAATTTGATCTAGTACATAACATTTAAAATATTGAAAAATAAACGCATATATTATGATCTTGATGTTTATTTCAATCAAATCTGATTTCTCAAAACGCCATAGGCGACTTGATAAATGATAAATTTCTTAAAATCAGTTTGCAAGATGAAAATGTTCATTTTATTTGAAAACGTGAAAAGATATCGATTAGAATATATTTAGGTATTCGATAGACAATTCAATTTTACATCTGTTGGTGACATCAAATACGGGGTGACCCATTTAAGTTAAACAAGTTAGTGCCGTTCAAAGATTGCAATTATTTTACCTTTCTTTTTACACACCAAGTCTAAGTTAGTCAATATTTTACAAGTGCGACATCAAGTTTGATCCAGTTACTAGGCCTTATCATTAATTTGGTTAAAAACAAGAAAACACCAGTTGAGAGTTTGAGCGTTAAAACTTATACTACAGTTCCACAAAATACGAGATATTTAGAAAACCATAAGGTTTAGGTGAATTAAACCCTAAAGAAACTGGCATTTGTTTTCACTGTAAAATCCAAAAATGAAATAATGTACAGTGTATTTCGTTTGAAATATATCAACTTTGATACTTTTCGTGTTCTTAGCACACCCTGTAAAACATGAAAATATTTATGAAATGTAGTTCTGATGGGTCCCTATCCATCCTTAAGAAAAAACTATAAAATCAAATACTTTAGCCATAACTCTTCGTGTCGAATAACGTGAATAACCCCTCATGTATCTTGTGGCGTCCTACTTACCCTGTAGTATTTACTTATAAATGTTGGTAAATATTCGGCCACTCTGCACGGCTGCTTTCAGTCTGGTGAGCTTTTTAGGCGGGGTACATTAATTTAATTTCTATATTTACATAATATTATCAAAGAATATGATTGAGAGGGCGCCACTACATTTTACGGGATGTCTTGAGAAAATGTAGAAAATTTGCTTGAGACTTAGAAGGAAAATATTAAATAAGCATAGTGTGTACCATCGTTGAATATGGAATTTAATAATTATAAAAAGAAAATCAAAATTTAATTTGTTATTCAATAACAATAAGGTTCCCACAAGTGATCACTGGTGTTTACAATTATTTATCATTCAATATTTTCCGATATGGAATATACAAATTCGATCTATCGGATATTAGGTACCTAGGTAACTTATGGTATATAAGATATGAAACTATTTTACTTCCAAAGATATCACGGCATAAAGTGCCTTGAATCTAGCGATTCGATTGTTCACACTGATTAATAAAAAGTTCAAAAGAGATTATACTCGGAGTGTCACTTCACAACAAAAAAAGAAGAAACAACAATAAATCAGGTCCGTTGTAAGAAAGATAACTCAGATTATAGTTACCGTCCTTTTGTTAAATGCAGCCAGAACTACTTATTATTACTTCGGATTTCTTCTCCTAATAATTTCAAACGAGTAATTCAGGATCAGCTACTTCGTTTTGATCACTGTCCATAAGAAATATTAAACGAAAGTTCATGTATATTCTGCTATGAGAAATAGACTCTTTCTTGAAATAAAACCCTAAAATTATGATAACAAAAAATTAGAACAGTTACAAAATAATTAACTCACATACCTTTTCTAAAAGAGTTTATCCAAATGAAAATCCTATTCGGTTGAGATTTATTTGTTTGAGTTGATTAGAATAAAGAAAAACTTATTATTGCGGATATCTTTCCAAAAATAACTAACAAACTCATTGATCCAAATTCTCATTTATTCGCAACGACAATCTTATTCTCTGTGCCTTGAAATAATTCTTACCGCGAGCTCTAAGAACTTATCTTCTATATCTTATAAAATCTAGGTTGACTAGATACTATGTTTGTCGTTCGCGAGGAAGAACCTTAACGAACATATGAAAAATATAAAGAATCTATATACAGGGATGGAATTTGCGGCAATTTGAATGCTACAATCTTCATTTTATTATCCTAGTTGTTCAACTTGATATTCATTTATTGATGTAAATTTTTTTATCAGATACGTGCAATTTTTGATTTTTGAATTTTATTTTTACAGCTTCACTTTCAATCTGTATTGTAAAAACTCATCATTTTTATATTCCTTTTCTTTCATATTATTTATCTACTCATTCAAGTCTTCATATTTTTCCAATAAAAATTTATCCGTATTTTTTATAGACAATGGAAATCTGGAAATCTACAAAAATGATAGATTTACCCTGAAGAGTAGGGTCTTTGGAGCAAAGTATACGATCTGCTTCAACTCAATATCTTGCTTGTGAGTATAATATTGATTGCCCTGAGTTAATGAACAATTTACTATCGACATAATCTAAAACTAAAACATTAGAGAAAAAAAACCGTCAATATTTTTCATCATGTAACCTCGATAAGGAACAAAACAATGAATCAGCCAATACAAACTGTGAATAATAGTTCTTGTTTAGAGCCCTCTATAGCCCAGCGGTAGGGTGTATCGCTTGTAAACCGAGGATTGTGGGTTCGAGTCCCACTTTGCTCTTGGGTGTTGTGTATGTCTAGTGAAATTTGAAGGTTCAAAATATGATTAACTGTTGGGTAACGACTCAGTATCAAACCCATTGGCCGTTCGGAACCGGCGTTAAACTGTACCTAGGTCTCTTGAGTTAAAAAAAAGTAGTTCTTCTTCGATTGAATGAGGTAGCCCAGCTTCACACGTGCATGATAGATTTGTCCGGTGCCGGGCTGGCGTCGTGTGGTGGGTAGAAGTGTTGACGAAACATATAGGAAATATTATGGAACATTTTGGAACATTTACGGAAACAAGCAACACCAACAAAAATGTTCCACATTTTTCCTCCGGTGGAACCGTAGCTTCAGACGAAGACAATGCATTGAAACGTTACATTTACATATTGCCAGCGTAGAATAGCTATTTATGCCATCAGTTACGAAATGCCTAATTTTGTGTAACGCGTGAGATTTTTGCGGAACGAACGAAGTGAGTTTCGCAAAAACTCACAAGTTACACAAAATTTCATTTCGTAACGTATTGCATACAAGATTTCTTCTAATTTTGAAGAAAGTAATAAAAAAATAAAATTTAATATAATTGATAAAAATTTGAAAAACATAAATTTAGTTTGTTGCTGTTACCTACTTCATGTTAGTTGTCAGTTTGAAATTTTGTAAAAAAGTCTAGACGGAAGGTTTTTAGCGAGATTGATATATTTTTAGTTTTATTTTTAAAAAATGAGTGATTCAAGTTCTGAAGAGCTACCAAGCGATATTGAAGAGGCAGCAGGTAATGCTCTATTATCAGTAATTCCCAAAAAGTCAAAGGCAGTTTATGATTTGGCATACGAAAAATTTGTTACGTGGTGTGATGAGAAGAAAATTAAACATGTTAATGAGAAAGTTTTACTTGCATATTTTGAGGGTAAGAAAGATCTAAAAGTTTCCACATTATGGACACTTTACTCAATGTTAAGGTCTGAACTAAATCTGAAAAGGAATATTGATATTAAAAAATATACAAATTTGGTAGCATATATTAAAGGGCAAGCGGACGGGTACAGTGCTAAAAAGTCAAAAGTTTTGATTAAAGAAGATTTTGCCAAATTTTTAGTGGAAGCTGATGACAAAGAATACTTAATGGCTAAGGTTGCAATAATAATTGGAAAGGCAGGAGCATGCAGAAAAGCAGAATTAACATTTCTTCCAGTTGAAAATGTTATAGATGAAGGAAGCCATTTTCGTGTTGATATGCCACCTTCAAAAACAAAAGTTATACGGCAGTTTGCAATTACCACTGGAGACATTGAAAATACGAATCTTGTTGAAATATTAAGAAAATATTTTAAGTTGCGTCCCCAGGTTCTTAAACACAACAGATTTTTAGTAAAATATGCGAATGGAAAATGTACCAGAAATCCTGTGGGAATTAACACATTTAGCAGTCGGCCAAAAGTTATTGCACAATTTCTTGGTCTTTCAAATCCTGTTCTATATACTGGCCACTGCTTCAGAAGAAGCTCTGCCACTTTCCTAGCAGACAGTGGCGCTGATATTTTAAAATTAAAGAGGCATGGAGGTTGGAAATCTACCTCTGTTGCGGAGGGATATGTTGAAAATTCCATGAATAATAAAAAACTTATAGCGCAAGAAATATTTGGTGAAACATCTAATGCAATGTGCGCCGCTTCCCAAATAACAGCAAGTTCGAGCAATGAAAAAATATGTCGTCGGGAATTTGACTAATTGCAATAATTGTGTTATCAATATTTATAATAATTAATTAATTTATAATTTATGTTTTTAACTTGTATTATAACAGTTTAATAAGTAGAATAATTCTTTTTGTCACTAATTTTGAAATACATTTTTCGTCACCAATTGCATAAAATTTTACTTTATGCATATAACTAGTTACAAAAAGTGAGACGTTTCATAATGTCAATCAGTTTTAAAAAGTGTCACTTTATATGTCAAAATTAGAAAAATATATTTTTTAAATGAATTTAATAGCGCGCTCTCTACCACATTTTTTCTCACGTATCCTCGTTGCATTCATGAAATTAGTCCCATCGATTGCCACTTTTCGAGAGGTACGATTTAATATATCTAAAATCGTGTTAACAGATTGAAATTACCTAGTTAAGTATATTAATTCTTTATCAGGAAACGTTTGAAATCGTGGAGATGCGGAAAGCGTTAAATTCGTTCAAAAAGATTTTGTGACACCTACTTATTTGAATCTTATGTACAATGTTGTTTCCTGTTGATGAACAAAAGATATTGCCTATTCAAGGTACCTAACTTTTCACAAGGATAATTTCAACCGATCTGACGTAGCTTTGTTCACTTCGTTAGCTGGAAACTTTTGGTTTTTATAGATTTGAAGCAAGTTTTTGTTTTGATAAGAATGAATTTTCATTATGAAGAAATATCTCAAATCAAAGAAAAATAAAGAGTTCGCAAACTGTGTATAAGTGAATTGTAAACGCACTTTCTTGAATTTCCGATATTCCGTCTCTATAAATTGCTGTTGAAGATATTAATATAATAGGTACTATGTATTCGATAGACGTGAAAATCAATTCTGGATCGAAATCACAGTTAAATATTTCCCAACAACTTTTGTTTAATATCTTGTTGCATATTAATTGTATTAATTCAATTTAATTTTCATGCACTTTGGAGTTTTTCTAATACGAAAGTTTATTAAATAGTTAATATATACTTTTTTTCAATATCATCAACTCCTCAGAAGTGATGTCTGATCTAGTTAAATTTCTGCTGGAGCCAGTGAAGCTATTTGTGTTCATTTAAAAAAATTATACTAAATAATTATAATTTAAGAAGAAATGCAAAATTTGTATACTAAATTGCTTGCAACCTTTTTAGAACAATAAAAACCCTTTACCGAAGTTGTTACTTACATAAATTTCACAGTGCAGGCCCATTACAGCAATTAAAAAACTGATAATTGATTCAAAAAATTTATTTTCTCAAAGATATAGCAGTAGCCATTGCTATTATACAAAGGTTTACCACGTTTTAAAAACTGATCATAAAATAAAGTGATTAAAACTGATTCAATCATCAGTATTTATATTTACAAAAATAGGCGGTACTTAAAATGGCCATCAAAGATATCTCATTTCTTCAAAAGATTATTTACCTAAAATATACCTCATTTATCTGTTAATTCCTTCTCTTAATCCTTCAAAATATCATTTGTTGTTTCTAGTAATCCAAATTCAGTCTTTAGATTAAGATAGACACTTCTTCAAAAGATTATTTACCTAAAGTACACCTCATCTACCTGTTAATCTTCTCTTAATCCTGTAAGTGCATTCAAATTCCAGTGATTATATTAAAATATCAAAAAAAAATTAAACACATCATTTCTTCAAAAGATCGTTTGTTGCTTCTAGTAATCCAAATTCAGCCTTTAGATTAACGTAGAATTTTAGAATTCTCAGAATTAATTCACGAACTAATATTTTAATATATTCTGAACAGTTATATAATGTATTGTTATATTAAAAATATGTTTTCGAAAATAAATATTCACTACTGGCGCCCAAATGTACCCGCGTCCAAACGTACCTGCGCTCAAGTGTCTTCTCACCCAAACGCCCTTCTTCTTCTTTGTTCCTCTCCATTTTTTAGGCCGTTGCTAGCTTGCAACCTTTTGTCGAATTGGGTTTGGTTGTTTATACCTTTCGATAGAAGTCATATGCATTGGGTTTTTCGGTGCGCTTCGTCTCTGCGCAATGTCTCTAATCTTTCGATCAGGATTTCTCTTCGACTACTTTCCTTAGTAAAGGGTTATTATGGTTCTTGGATTTTTCAATTGCAGCCCTTTGCATACTCTGGATCTCATCTGTTATCTTCGGAACTTGGAGTTCTCTATGCAGTTGTGGGTTTGTAATATAGTACGTCGCTGAAGTTATTTTTCTCAGAGCTTTATTCTGTATTATCTGAATTTTGTCTATGTTTGTTTTAGCGGCGTCTCCAAACGATGGTGCACCATAGAGGAGGGCTGGACGGATAATTTGTTGATATAATAGCCTCTTCGTACTAAGGTTCAATGATCTCGAAGACAACAACGGATGTAGCACACCAAGTGCAGCATGTCCTCTATTTTTTAGCTGAGAGGTGTGGTGGCTCCGTTATGGTTTCTGTCCATATGGACTCCGAGATATTTTGCCGAATTCGACCATGGAATTCTGGTGTTCTCAAAGTGAAGCAAGTCAAGTTGGCTTTTCCTTCTCGTGAACATCGTCGCCTGGCACTTCCCGGGATTTACCGCCATCCTCCATAGGTCGTAGTAGTCTGATATATTATCGGTAGCCTCCTGGAGATTTTCAATCGCCTTATCTGGCTCTCTGGAGGTTGACGTGATAGCCGTGTCGTCAGCGAATATAGACAGCTCTACTCTCTGGAACCTTGGAATGTCTCTAGTGAACACTATATAGGAGTATAGGAGAGGGCCTGATACTAAGCCCTGTGGTACCCCTGCCTCCACTCTGCGTGTAGCGGACAGCTCATCGCCAAACTTAACGGTAAAAGTTCTATCAGTTAAAAATGACTGATAGAATCTAATGAGTCCAATAGAAAAGTTCAGTTCATATAGTTTGTACAGCATTCCTTCATGCCACACGCTGTCGAAGGCCTTCGCAATATCCAAGAAGAAGGCCGCTGTTGAGTCTTTTTTCGTGTAGGCTGCTTTGATTGTTTCAGTTAGTCTGAAGAGCTGCAGCTCTGTTGAAAGTCCTTCCCTGAACCCAAACTGTTCAGGTGGTATAATGTTGTTTGTTTCTGCGAATTCTGCAGTCGTCTTCAGTACTTCCCTCTCTAATAGTTTTGAGAGTATACTCAACAGGCTTATCGGCGTATAGTTGTGAGGGTCGGTTTTGTCCTTGCCTGGTTTCGGTATTTCCATCACGATTGCCTCTTTCCAACTTCTTGGAAAATAATTCAGCCTCAGGCAGGCATTCATGATGTGTGTCAGTTTTAGTAACATCTTCTTTGGCAGGTTCTTCATCTGCACGGCTGTTATACCATCTTTTCCGGGAGATTTATTATTCTTGAGGCCTTTGATTTGTTCTACAATTTTATCATAACTTGTTGCTGTTAATGGTTCCGGACTCACGCTCGACAGCCACTGGCACATTTCTTCAGCTTGGTTTTTCAGCTGGTTCGCCTCACCAGTATCTAGAATTGGGTTTGGTCTGAACTGTACCTCCAGTGTCTCGGCCAGTAAGTCGGCTTTTTCCAGATCTGTCGTTGCAACAATATCTTCGCTCACTAGCGGCACATTTTGCGTTGTTGGAGTTCTTAACTTTTTAACTGCCTTCCAGAGATTTGTATGGTCTTTTTCTAGCGTTTCTACGTATCGGTTCCATCTGTCATTTTCATCTCTATCTAGAGCTCTTTTCAATTTGTTCTTCGGGTGAGCTGCTTTCACCTGTGTACTGGATCCTGCGTTCTTCTAGCAGTCTTTATAGCCCTCCTTTTCAATTTGATCAGGTCAACGATATGTCCAGGAAGTCCACCCCTGTGCGGTCCCGAGCTATTTTCAATCTTACTTGTTAACTGCACTGCGGTTTGGATTTCCGACGTGGAGTTGAGGACTTCCAGGTCAATGTTTTCTTCGGTCACCAAGTCTACAATATCCGAAGTGTTATCCCTGAGGTAAGATTTGAATTTGACTGAGTCAATCACCTTGTAGGAATTTTTCATATGTATCGGTCGAAAAGAGACTTCCATCGATATTGGTTCATGGTCTGAGCTCAGCTCGTCATGAACAGTTAGCCCCACAGAGTAATCTACGTTCTTCGTTACAGCAATGTCTAGGACGTCAGGTCTTCCAGTCGAACCATAATGGGTAGGAACTGTAGGTGTTATTAGTTGGACATCTTTATCTTGTACAAACTTCAGCAGTAGGTACTCTACCAAAAGCTGTATTCAAATTACATCCCCAAGCTGTATTTTTGGCGTTCGGATCACCCATCACGATAGTCGGAATGTCGCCCTGCAGCAGGTCACTCAGCTGCTGCTCGGTTAGTAATTTCTTTGGAGGGCAATATGTCGAGACGATTTTAATAGACCTGCAACCAGAAGTTATCCTTATTGCAGTATGTTCTATTGAACCTGGAGTGCACAGTAGGACTACGTGTTTTATGGTCTGCTTCACAAAAGCAGCCGTGCCTCCCTTTGGTTGCCTTACTTGGTCGTCTCGATAGAGCTTTGTAGTTTGGGAGAGTTAGTTGGTCTCCCGTCCTCAAGTGAGTTTCACCGAAGAGCATGACGTCTATTTGGTGTTTTTCGAAGAAGTTAATCAATTCGGCTTTTTTATTGCCTATGCCATTAGCGATGAAATATGCTATTTTCAGTTTTTTATCCATTAGTTGGTGGAGGAGGACTTCAGGCCTGTGATAGTTTCAATCTTTCTAGCTAGTGTTTGCATCGCCTCATGTATGCAGCGAAATTCTTTCACTAAGTCTGGTAAGAAGCTGTTTCATGGTCCTCTGTGAGCTTCGTATTTTCGGCATAGGAGACCGTAGGTATCACCTTTTGCTTGGGAGTCAATTTGCTGCCCACCTGAGGCCAAGCACTGCATCCTCTAAAGAAAGCGACATGAGGTTCGCCGCAGTTGGCACACTTCGGGGTGGATGTCTTTTCTTTCCTGCAATCCATGGACTGGTTTAGCCGTGTGTCTGCTCTATGTGTGACCTATTTTTTGGCAGTTGAAGCATTGTGAGGCTCCGCCATTCCCTCTCTTTCCCTCGACAGTTATCCTCAACTTCAGCAGATGTTCAAGTTGGTAGATCTGTTTTTCAGTCACGAATAAGCGGAGTGGTATCTTTTTGTTTGTTCAGTGAAATCACGATAAGCGGAGTTGGTATCTTTTTGTTTTCTATCTTCTTGTGGATCCTCGCTATTGGTTCAGGATGAAAGCCCCTGATTTCAAGTTCCTCTCTGATATCGTCTATTCCCGTTGATTCAGGTACACCACGAATTACAAACCTCAGCAGTTTTTCCTCCGGAAGCTGGTGAGAGTGATATTCTATTTTTTCCTTGTTGACTGCTTTGATTGTCTTCCGAAAGTCTTCGCCTTTACTGAAAGATATGCGGATTTCATCTCTCGTAGTCTTTGCCTTTGTAATATTTATTATTTTTATTTTATTTATTTATTTTTTTTTAAACGCCCGCGCCCAAATCCGTTATTATTTGACTATATTATATTATTTGAAACTTGAGTTATACTTATTTATCAATTCTCAGAAAATATAAAGATTGTGCTTTTTTCGATTTCCAAGGATTATTTCATAGTTAGGTATAGAATCCGACAAAATCATGTAGAATTTATACCAAAGATGAAAAAAAATTTTTTTCAAATCTCTATAGTAGTATGAAAATGGTGGCAGTAAGAGAAAAATGTTAATACCTTCACATGGTATTCTTCTTGGAAAGTAAAAAAGTTCAAAAATTCTTCAAACAGTGGTTCATTTAGCTCAATACACACTCTAAAAAGCCAGCGAGATCACCTGATTTATCTTCTCTGGACTTCTAGGAAATAGAGAATCCCTTACGACACACCTCCTGCCACGCGATATGACATGAGAGAGCGCATAGCACAAGGCTTTCGAAGCAAAAGTCCGGATATGCTATCAAATGTAGCAAAATATTTTGAAAGAATACGGTTGTGTTAAAAAAGGAATAATGGTCATACTGAACATTTGTTGTTCTAGTGTTAGTTTTTTCATTCAGAACAGCATTTATTTGAAATTTTGGCAAATAGTTTTTCATATTATTGCTACGTTTATCAAATTTTATTTGATCATTTGATTGTTGCAAGTAATTAATTGGCATGACAAAGTTTTATAGATGAATTGAAAGTTTTAATTATTTGTCAAAAGTAGATGGCAATAGGTATCAAAATATTTGAGCCTTATAAGTTTTTATGTATAAATAAATTTTGCCTCTACTGTGAACATAATATACAGAATGTCAGGATGCGTCATTTAAATCAACGAAGTTATGGTGGGCTATTATGGTGATCAGCAGTCAATACGATATTGTTAATTAGGTATATACTGATTTGCATTTTTTATAGTTTTGGCGTATATTACTTCATTTTTATATACATTCGAGACTATTCAATTTCTTTTATTTAGTGAACATCAAGACAACATTGAAATTAAATTTGACTAACCTTTTCCTTGTATCTATTGTTTTTATTTACGCATAATTTCTCATTAGTTTCATATCTGAACTACTAGTTACCATCACTGATAATAAAGGTCGTTATTAATTTTTGACCATTTGTCAGAAAGTTTTTTTTTTCGTCGGGTAGTAATTAAAACATCTTCCAAAGAACAGCCTAGCATTTTCATTTGTGGGGGGATGTAAAAGTGATAAACATATAGTACATCAATTTATGGAGAATTTGCATTGTATTACTCTAACATAATTAAAGAAAGAAATATTGAACTTATAGATCTTTCTTTGAAACGAGTACTTCGAACACAAAATTTGTTAACTCAAGAAAGGTGCTTCGTCCGTCTCAAAATTAAGCTTGATCTAATGAAAATTTTTGTTTTTTTAGATGAAGTTTCCTTTGGCGGGTAAGAGACAATATTTTATTTGGTGGAATTATTCAATATCTGATAAAATGATCTCAAATAAAATTAACGAATAATATTCATTATAATTACTGATTAACTTTCAGAGAATATTTCCCTCCTGTCAAAAATTTCTTGGAAATGGCATGCAATTATCGAAAATTACAGCGCTAATTGCATTGTAGAAAGCGAAAGAGCCCTGCGATAATTGCACTGTAGACCGATTATTGCATGATGGCATAGTTCATATTACGGTTATTGATGACGAGCTAAGAATTTATGAATTACTAACGTCAGTTTCACAAGTTGAAAATTTATTCGGGAAATATTCCACCAAATTACACTCGTGCATCAAAATAACCGGATAGTTTCGCATTCCAGCGTGTTCTCTTTGAAAAACTGCATTCGGTCATTTTCATATTTTGGAGAAAGAGTTACACCTTCGGTGTCGGGCTCTTTCTCCAAAAATGAAAATGAACTCATGCAGTTTTTTGACAACTCGCTCTCATGTAAAATTATCGGTAATTTTGTTGCACTTGTGCAATAACTTACGAATATTTCCCTACTGTCAAAAATCCCATCAAAATGGAATGCAATTATCGAAAATTACAGCGATAATCGTATTGTAGAAAGCGAAGCGAAAGGGCCCTGAAATAATATTCGGGAAAAATCCCCCAAAATTACAATGGTGCATCAAAATAAACGGTTAATTTCGCATTCCAGCGTATTGTCGTTGAAAAAATGCATTCGGTCATTTTCATATTTTGGAGAAAGAGCCTCTCCACCTTCGGTGTCGGGCTCTTTCTCCAAAAATGGAGTTTTTTGACACCACGCTGTTATGCAAAATTATCTGTTATTTTGATGCATTTGTGCAATTTCTCAAGATAATTTGCTATGTAGGTTCCGAAACCGAGCAATTTTTCACACAAAATTAAGGAACAAAATAAAAATTGAAAATACCTACTGCTGAATTAGGATACATTGTGAATGTATTCTTAATCGCCAAAATATCTGAATTATTCATATGGTTTCATAAAAGACAAATAAGTTTTTGTTTTAAATTCATTTTTAACGAGTTCTACTGAAAATTCAACAGTCATCTTTGTTGAACTCCTTTAGGAAAGTACCTACCATTATATTTTTAACATGAGTTAATGAAAATATTGTGACAGATGACAGAAAGCAATAACTAAAAGAGTACCTATATTCTTATATGATCTACTTACCTACATAAGTTACACTTGCCTAAAAATGATGAAAACCACTTATCAAAAGACTGTGAGGAAACAATTATTATTATTATTATTATTATTATTATTATTATTATTACAAAAGTTGAGAGTTAAGGTTAACCTATAAACTCAAAAATATAAACATAAAATTGAAACTAAGAAAGAATTCGAGAAGTGTTACAAACATATAAACTGAGTAACAACTGAAATGAGCTGAAATTGAAATTAAATTTACTTTATTTAAATTTATTAACGATGAAGTTCAGACCATCTATCCAGAGAGTTCTTGAAGGAATTCACCGTTTGCGATAACACAATCTCAGAGGGAAGCCGATTCCAGATTTCGAAGACTCTGTTGGGGAGGAAGTTGCTCCTCACTGTTGTCCTGAAGTTCCCGATTCTGATTGAGTGGAAAGAAGTACGCCATATCTGCACCGAAGAGAGAGTGAAGCGCTCTATATGTGATTATCAAGTCACCTCTCAATTTGCGTTCCGAAAAAGAAGGCAACTGAAACAACCGCAGCCTAGTCTGGTAGTCCGGGCGAATTCTGCCAAACGGAATACGTGTGCTCCACCGCTGTACGGATTCTAAGAGTTCCTGATCTCTGTTCAGATTTGCCCACCATACTGGGCCCGCATACTCAAGAATAGGTCGCACGTAAGTTGTGTAGAGGGTCCTGCATGTGGCAATATCACATCAGCGAAAGTTTTGGATAATAGATAAGTAAATTATTTTGCCTTGGATACAGCAATTGAAATGTGGGTAGACCAATTTAAGTTCTCAGTGACTGTAACACCCAGGTCACAATGTTGCGAGACACTAGCCAGCCTCTGCTGGTCGATGAAGTAAGCAATCTTAGGATTTCCCTTACCAATATGAAGCACACAACACTTATCGATATTGAGAGGCAACAACCACTCCTCGCACCACTTGGATAAATTATCAAGGTCATTTTGGATGTGTCCTATTGATTAGTGGACAGTTACTGAGTTTCGTGTCATCCGCGAACATTGCACAGCTGGATTTAAAAATACGCGAAAGCTCAGAAGTGTACAACAAAAACAAGATGGGACCTAGTACCGAGCCCTGGGGAACACCACTACGGACCCTTATATCGGAAGAGGAGAAACAGTCACCGACCCTAACTCGAAACGTACAGAATGACAAAAATGATTTAATCCAAGAAAGCAGATGACCTCTCACTCCCAGGAACTCAAGTTTCCACAGAAGTCGGCGGTGGGGAACACGATCAAACGCTCGTGCAAAATCAAGGTACACAACATCTACCGGAGTGCCAGAATCAACACATCCAGTCCAATCGTTGACACAGGAGAGAAGATTGGTGATGGTGGACCTACCTGGAAGAAACCCATGTTGCTCTTTCGGAATTAAGTCATTTTGATATGCAAACTCTAACAGCTTATCACTAATAATTCTCTCTTGTATCTTGCAGACATTTGATGTCAAGCTTACTGGTCTGTAGTTACTAGCAGACAGCTTATCGCCTTTCTTGAAAATGGGAGTAACAGAAGCTGACAACCAATCTTGAGGGAGAGAGGAAGAGTTGAAAGAATAAGAGAATATAAAAGCAAGTGGCTTGGCTAAGGCTTCAGCGCAGAAATGTAGCAGCTGTGAAGAAATACCATCTCGACCAGGGGCGGAATGCTTATTTATCTTCGAAAGGTAACACAGAACCAGCTCTTCACTCATCTCGATGCTTCTTATTTCATCGACAGTACGTGGAAAAGTGGGATCACAAATGAGATTGTCCGGTTTCGATACAAAAGCGGCCGCAAATGTCCCAATCTAAAAAAAATTTGACGATCCTCTTTGCAACAGTTCGTTTATGGGTATAAACGAACTGTTGCAAAGAGGATCGTCAAATTTTTTTTCCCATCGAATAGATACTAGAGTGAACTGGTCTAACAATCGGTTTCTTCGGGCAAAACAGGCTGTTATTTATAACTGCTGAATTTAGCGAAATACTTCGATGAATAAAAATTCGTCCATAACGATAACCGACCAGTGTATCTGTGTATTACTATACAAAAACAAGATTCGTTTTCGCTAAATGTGTTCGTTATTCTCATCCACTCAGTCACTCTAATTCGGCAATAAATTGTGTGATGTAAATTACATTGATGGCTCATCCGATTTCCAGAAAATTAATGAAAATAATTCCTCTTGCATTCCAGAAAATTGTTTCCTTAAACTTTTTGGTTAATATGATTGTATTGACGTATTCTCAAGTTGATTCACTGGTTCGATTGGTTTCAGGCCTCAGAAGTAAAATGATGGACCTATGTCTCTCATGTAATAAAAATTATCAGTCAGCTCGCTGACTGATATTCGAGAGGTCTAGGGTTCAAACCTTCAGTCGACTGGTCTCAGAGGTTTCCTTTTGCGGTAGCTAAGTCACTGCTTGCAAACTTGCAATAATCTATGTTGGGCAGTATATTTCCTTTAACCCCACCTCGTCTCCTCTCTTCCGAATTATTTGGTCTCATCCTTAATACGATTGTACAGGGTGGCCAGATAAGAATGCAAAGTGCTGTATCTCGTAAACTTTTCGTGGTAGAGACGGTAAAAAATTTTATCACTAAAGTGGCCAAAACTCTCTATGAAATTCACCTAGTAAATGTATCACAAAAACATATACTTTTTCAAAGTAAGCTCTATTCGAGTAATTTTTGTTCTACACTTTTTGACGTATCTATCGAAATGAAGTGGTGGGGGGTGATTCAATGTTTTTTTGAATAAACAGCTGTAACTTCTAAACTACTAAATGGATTTCAACTAAGTTGGTCTCGTTTGGAAAAGCATTTATTGGATCGTCAAATCCATCTTATCTGTCATTTGTCAAATTCATAATGATGGCGCTTGAGCGCGTTTTTAATATAATAATAGAAAATTGCTAATTCTTTTAAAAATTTGAATGCAATAATAATGAAGTGTAATGATACTTAAATAGGCAAGTGAAAACCGCATCTCGGTATCTCATTCCAAGCTTAACATATCGAAGAATGAAAATTTAGTCATCATAAAGTTCTGAAAAGACGCCATTGCACCTGTATTTATTTTAATTTATTTGTCTTTTTTCGAGAATCAATGATGAAATGTCATAATTTTATGATGAAACTATTCTTTGTTCAAAAAGTTTTTGAAAAAACGTGTAGGAGCATAGTAATCAATATAATAGAACTTATTTTGGAATTGAACAAATGCTTCCTTAAACGCCCGAATTGTCTTCCATCGCACTTAATGCATTTATGCAGCCGCTCATTCGTGGACATCACAGCAGGTTGAATTTCTGCTACATGTCTTTTATCAGACCCCATAGATAAAAGTTTAAACAGGTTAGGTCAGAGGATCTGGGTGGCCAAGGAAATAGGCTTCCTCGTCCAATCCACCTCTGGTGATATACATAATCTAAATGTTCTCGCACAAAGCTACAGACATTGCTCTCGTACTAACGTGGGGATTCAATTCTACGTATGCTAACACATTAACAATATCGTCTTCTGATGTTCAAGCCGCATGTCTTAGCAACTTAGGTCAAAAGTTGCCAGTATTACGCAAATTTCGCACTAAACGCGGAAAAATTCTTTCAACGCGTAGGTACACGCCGATTTGGATATCGAGCTCTGTATACTCTTTGTGCCAATGCCGCATTTTGAAGACATTCAAAATATACCGCAATCATATCAACATTTCAATACTTGTTGACAAGTTGATTGTAGGCATTGGTTTTTCATCTATAGTCTCTTCATATTCTGACTACCTTGCACTTGCATATTATTTTCATTGCTTACTATGCTCCTACACGTTTTTTGAAGATATTATGAACTGAGAATACTATTTATCATTTAAGAATCATGAAATTATTATATTTTACCATTGATTTTTGAAAAAAAAAATAAATTAGAATAAATACAGGTTTAATGGCGTCTTTTCAGAATTTTATGATGACTATATTTTCTTTCTTCGATATCTTAGGCTTGGAATAAGATACCGAGATGTGGTTTTCACTTGCCTATTTTGGTATCATTACACTTAATTTTTATTGGAAAAAATTCATATTATTGCATTTAATTCTTCAAAGAAATAAGCAATTTTCTATTATAATATTGAAAAACGCGCTCAAGCGCTATCACTAGAAATTTGACATATGACAGATAAGATGGATTTGACGATCCAATGAATGCATTTCTAAACGAGACCAACTTTGTCAAAATCCATTCAGTAGTTTAGAAGTTACAGCTGTTTATTCAAGAACATATTGAAACAACCCCCACCACTTTATTTCAATAGATACGTCAAAAAGTGTAAAACAAAAATTAGCCGAATAGAGTTCATATATATATATATATATATATATATATATATATATATATATATATATATATATATATATATATATATATATATATATATATATATATATATATATATATATATATATATATATATATATATAAGTAAGAATTATTCGTGTTAAACGGAAAACACGCTCGTGGTTATAAAATTAAGTGAACTAGGACATTTATTTGAAACTAATCAAACAAACCTCCTAGCAGAGCTGGTTATAAGAGTTCACGAAGCATCGAAATATCAACAAACTACCCTAGACGGTAATTGTTCGAAATGTTAATTTGATCATCACAACCGATGGAAATTGATAGACATACAGATGAGCCCCGATAAGGGCGAAACAGTCTGTCTATCAATTTCCATCGGTTGTGATGATCAAATTAACATTTCGAACAATTACCGTCTAGGGTAGTTTGTTGATATTTCGATGCTTCGTGAACTCTTATAACCAGCTCCGCTAGGAGGTTTGTTTGATTAGTTTCAAATAAATGTCCTAGTTCACTTAATTTTATATATATATATATATATATATATATATATATATATATATATATATATATATATATATATATATATATATATATATATATATATATATATATATATATAGTAATAAAATTTCTTACCGTAAGTGTCTACGACGAATAGTTTACGAGATACAGCACTTTGCATTCTTATCTGGCCACCCGGTGAAGAAGTTCCTTCCCATATCTCAGCCAGCCTGCCTCCATCAAACATACGTGAGAGAGGAAGTAGCCTTCATTTCCTTTTACCTTTAGTCTTAAACTGACGCATGATTTCATTGGAAGTACAAAAAGTATTCGACAAGTTAATAACACTACTTATATGTGTTATACAGCACCTGAAATAAGAAAATATACACTAAGAATATTGTCACATGAAATATTACGTGGGTTCTTCTGGGACCTAAGTTGATAAAAATTTACTTTTCACGGATAAGAAAATCACGCAGCTATTTGACATTTGAAGGTTGAACGTGAGATTGAATTCTAATTTTTTTTATAAAATATTGATTATATAACTCATGTATGAATGAGCCAATAGAATCCCTGAATTTTGCATAACTACTTGGTGTTTCGCCTCGTGCCAAAATGTGAATGTTTTTATATTGACGGTGTTTTGACGTTTCTAAAAAAAAATTAATATTTTTTTTCGTTATATAATCGTAACGAATACCACTCAAGTAATCGAACATAATCGTTATACTGACCTCGTCACTCGACGTATTTTCTTAAAGCACCTCTCGAGCTGCGCTCTCGTGGATGTTTCGCAAAATACGTCTCGTGGCTCGGAAGTATAATCGATTATTTTCGATGCTCTTGTGATATTATAACTGATTATATAACTCATCTATGAATAAGCCTATAGAATCCTTGAATTTTGCATAACTACTGCGTATTAATAAGTGAATATACCCTTGACGACATGATATAATCGTTTTTAACTGAATATTTTTAATGACAGAGTACGTTTGTTCTATAATTTGTATCAGCTATTTCACAAAAGAAGGCGATTTTGGATGAAGTTTATTCGTGGTAGACGTAATCTCATTTTACGTACTCATTTCACTGCCATATTTTTGCAAAACCATTAATATTGCCTGAAGAATGGATTTTTGGTGAAATTTTGAATAGATTTTTTGTAAAAAAAATTTTTTTCATTCCTCTGCTAATCTTGTATTGAGAACCGTATAACATTATGGAAATGTTCGGAATGGACATATTTTTTTTGAAATTAAATGTTTCTTCTGGCAATATGTGAAAATATTTTTTTAAAACGAATGAGAGATTGAGTTAAATACTGAAATATCATCCTATCGAAAAAAAATCTATAAGAAGCCTCAACCTCCATGAAAAAAATATTTCATAATTCATTTAGCATTATCTACTGTGGAAAAAGAGATTTAGAGAAGCTATATGTAACCGAATGCATAATTTAAATTTAGAAATCGTCCCTCAAATTTTCCAGACTAAATTAATCTCAGGCGAATGTATAGGTACAGTTCATTCACGTAGAAATCAGAATGAAAATATAATACACAGTCATTTTCATTCAAATGAAATTCGTCCACACTATACCAAGCTAGTTAGTCGAGTATGTTAGGTACGCCGGCTAGTATTTGGAAGGTCTCAGGTTCAAACCCTGGGGCCGACTGGTCTGCCATGAGTTTTTTTCAGAGGTTTCCTCATGGTAATATAAGTCACTGCTTGCAAACTTATAAGGCGAATGCTGGGCCAGTATTAATCCTCGGAATCCTACCCACACTTCCTATGTTCCATAAATATCCCGTCTCACCTATCCTTAATGCACTTGTACATTCAAGTGTATCCTCTAATCTGGCTGAAGGAGTTAATCCCAAACTCAAGCTGCCCGCCTCCCTGACACATACTTCAGGGAGGAATGAAACACGTGTGTTTCCTTTTTTTCCACACTGAACCACATAGCTTCTCCATCAAATCGAAAATTCTCAAAATTTTTCACAATGCCTTTATGTGTTTATTCAACTTCTGAGTATTTGAGGTAATAGTTTGATTTATTTTTGTACAAAATATACGTTGGCTGAATTTTCTCATTTAATGTCCAATTTCATTCATAAAGCTGTTGAACATATAACTTAAAACTTTCTAGCAGCGCAAGGAAATTTGTATCGTTGTGACAACTTGGATTTTTAAAATGTTATAATGAAAAGACCACGTAGATAAAAAATTGTGAAGTAGAAGCTGTACAATGAAATTTGTTTTTCTTATGGGAACTGTCAAATTTTACGAAGCACATTTAAACTTTAACCTCATTCATATATACATTTATAGCGGCTCATTTTTTAAGTCTATTGAAAACTGAAAGATTTAGTCTCAACTTTGAACACATTTTGTGAAGTGAAATAGATTAATAAAATCTGATTATCTCATGCATAGAGTTATATGATTATAGCTATCTTCATTTCAGATATGAAGAAACATATAATAGAAAAATTTCCTACTTATTGAGACAATTGTACGAGCTCGCTAATATAATTATAATGGGTATATTTTATGTATATATATATATATATATATATATATATATATATATATATATATATATATACATATGTATAAATATACAAATATACTAGCTGTGAATATGGTGTTTGCGGTGTCGCCTGCTTGGAATTTGATTATCTTAGCTAGGTATATATTTGTAATCGCTAGCACAATTCAGGGCCCAAGCAGTGCGGACAACCTATCTCGTAGACGTACGCACTTTGACCCTCGTTTTTCTCTCCGCTCAATGACAATGACACGTTTTTTATTTTTGAAAATATTTAGTATTTAAAATGCACTCTCAGGGTGAACATAGGTTATAATATGTTATCTCGTTAAAATGAAAGTTTTTTCCAACTTAAGTCGACAAAACACCGGTCGAGGGAATGCACTTTTTACGAACGTTACCTTAACGATAAGAGACATTCAACTGTTTTCTTCAGAAGTTTTTAAGAACTCAAAGTGGCCTATGACGATATATCTCTATATGTTATGTTAAATACGTAATTAATTCCAGGCAAGCGTCGCCGCAGAAGCAGCTAATATTTTATCAATTTGTATATATTTACCTGCTTGAATATAGATATATATATATATATATATATATACATATATATATATATATATATATATATATATATATATATATATACATATATATATACATATATATATATATTATATATATATATATATACATATATATATATATATATATATATATATATATATATATATATATACATATATATATATATATACATATATATATATATATATATATATATATATATACATATATATATATATATATATAATATATATATATATATATATATATATATACATATATATATATATATATATATATATATATATATATATATATATATATATATATATATATATATATAATCGACTTTTTCATAGGCCTCTTTGAATTATACAACTTTTGTATGAAAAGAATTGAAATAACTCTTACTGTTGAGGCAGCGTTCTTAAAAAAACGCTTTCTCTCGACCGTTTTTTCGTCGCAAAATAGGTTTTCACGAAAATATGTTTTATTTTAACGAGTTAACAATATAGCCTATTTCCACCCTGAAAGTTCATTCTTAATATTGGTGAGTAGTTTCGGAGAATACCTTCTACATGCAAACTTTACCACTTATGTGTTTATGTGTGTATTTTCGACATTTTGAAACCTCTAGCTCTGCCGTTATAGAACCTCATTCACAAAATTATTTTAATATTAGTCGTATTAGCGAACCCCACATTTTTTCAGGAATAGATACATGTTCATCTTTCCAAATTCAAAAATCAATCAGCTTTTTTCAATACTTCCATATTTGATTCTTTGATTTAATTTTAACAAAGAAAATTCTTCCTGTGGTGATGTAAGAAAATTAATATAATATTAAAAATTGGAGAGTGCCTCTCACTTACTGCAAAGCAGTGAGTGAGAGGCACCTTTTAACTTTTCAGATTGTGGATACGGACCTGCAGCCCAAAAACAAAAGAACACCGCGTGGTCTTTCTATACAGAGAGAGCCTGATTAAGAAAACACTCGCAGAAAGTTAAGCAAGTCGCAATTAAGATGTTATCATGGTCGACCACGATGCGGCGGTCTGTCAACAATTAACGTAATTTATTATAAAGCAACAATGGTAATGTTGTGATAATGTGATTGGGTGGTCTCTCTCTTAGAATCATTTGCTAGTCATCGTCATTAGTTACTTATTGAAAAGTACACTCCAGATCGAGAGTTGGAGGTTTGTTGGTACCAATCGAATTCAGCGTTTTAATAGGGGATCATCGTCCATAAACAGCTGCGGAATTTCGAGAATCCCATTTATAGATGTCAGCATCATTAGTTGTTATTATAAATCGATCACACTGAAATTGTATGTGCTATTAGAATAGATAATGAAGAAGCGTTGCAAAGAAATCAATTTTATGTAGTCATATTCATAAATTAGGTATATCATTTGTTTCGTCAGAAATTGAGTTCATGTCAAAATGTCATGTTCAGACGATCTATGGAAACATACTTTTGAGCGTAACTCTGGTTTGGAGTTCTTGTTAATATTGAATTCACAAAGATAATCCTTACAGTATGGAATAGTTCAACTCCATAATATTAAAGTAAATAATTCGATTTTAAAAAACAATTTTATTTTGTGTAGTACAGGTAAGAGTTTCTCTGGTGTACTAATCCATACTAGATGATTAAACTAAAGAACTAAAGTGAATTGTTTCTTAGACGATATTAATTTATGCTTGGGGTTCAATAAATATTTGGGCAATTAGAAAATACTGAAGGTTGAAAGATAGTGAAAAGTGAGTTTGAATTGAATAAGCATTTACTTGGTGAAAGTTCATATTCATAACAATATAAAAAATAAAAAAACTAACTTTTCACAGGTTGGAATAAAAATCTATTGAGTAAACGCGTTTCGTCATAATATTGACTACATCTCGTACTAAAGTATGGTATTACAAAATAATCTATACGAAAATTGAATATAACAGAGGGGTTCCTAGAGAAACTAAATAACAATAAGCAATTCATTCAGAGTTATTAGTAGGTACATGGGACATTATTATTATTATTAACTCGAGGGACCTACAGTTTAACGCCGGTTCCGAACGGCCAATGGGCTTGTAAACTATGTACATTACCCAACAATTTTCAATCATATATAACCACTAAATTCCGGACATACACAACACCCAAGAGCGAGGTGGGACTCGAACCCACAAACCTCGGTTTACAAACCACCTTACCGCTGGTCTATCGAGGCCTCTTACATTGGACATATTTAGGAGAGGAGAAGGGTTTACTTCAAACTGGTCGTTAACTAGGTTCCGGAATTTTTATATCTATTGATGTATGGGGATTCCCCAGTTGGTTTTATAATTGTAATATATTATAATTGTGATTAAATGTATGGTTTTCTTGAATAAGATGGCACGCATAATTAGAGTCAGTTTTCTGCTTAATATAGCTACGTTGGTGTTCGCGTATTCGAGTTTTGAAATTTCTAATTGTAAAAAACAATTTCAGGTTTTCGGAAGGTTTGCCCAAGTATGTTAAACTGTTTAATACTCTACTTTTCTGGAATATAAGTGGGTAAACTTCTGAAATTGCCATTTTGTATTTTTTCCTCTGAATGAGGCTGTCAATCATATTGGGTGTGATATTGGGGGAGTTTACTCAATAGATTTTTATTTCAAGCCGTGAAACGTTAGTTTTTTTATTTCTTTATAAAGTTATGAAAAGTGAGTTTGTTTTATGTCAACTATTTGGACATAAAAAATAATCCCAACATCCAAAATAAATTTTGATATTGTTGGTTAATTAAATCTTTCAACAATGAACCTCGATTACTAAATCAAAAAGCACCTTTCTCAATTGTCAAGAGCTTTTTTTTAGATTGAATTATTCAAGACGTCCTTGTGCCAAGCTTGCGCTTTCATTAAGTGTGACAGTGTTAATGCAAATGTTTTGAATTGTAGGTAATATTCCAAGGTTGATGTTTTAAGATTATTGACATAGTATAAAAGTTCACCAGTGAAATCTTAATTTACAATTTGATATATCATTTGTTACCACACCATGAATTTTCAACTAATCCTAACTACATTGAACTCATTTTTGGAAATATATATATCATATAAAATATATATATATATATATATATATATATATATATATATATATATATATATATATATATATAATATATATATATATATATATATATATATATATATATATATATATATATATATATCATATCATATAATTTCGCTACAAAATATTTTCTACCTTTGCAGGAACTTGCGAACAATAAAGCAATTTGTGTTCTGACTTCTTGTCAATGTAGAAGTTTTGGGCATGCAAAATTCGTTAATTAATTTTATGACCACTCTATTGTTTTTTGAAATTATTTTAAACCATTAAATAGGAGCAGAAGTAAATATTTTGTTCTCTTCGTATTCACTCATTTAGATATACATGTAAGATATTGAACGTAATACACATCTCTATTTCAAGTGAAATGTATGCAATATTGTATTGCATAAAACAATTTGAGGAAAGCACGGAAATGCCATATCAAAATCTGCAGTCAGCCTGGCGTCCCAGAAGACCCTGGAAAACCTAAAGGCCAATTCAAAGTACATGATGTTATGCCCGGAAGAATTCACAACACTGGAAAAATACAATAATTTCAAACTTATGTGGGCCCCAGGACACTGTGGAGTTGAAGGCCATGAAAAAACTGTCGAACTTGCTAAGAGAAGTTGCACTATTACCATACATTGGTTCAGAACATACACTCAGAATAACTTAGACCAGTGCCAGGGAACAAGTGCAAAACTGGACTGAAGAGCAACCAAAAAAGCCTAGCGAAAAGCTACAGTCATTCAACAAGGGAAGAAAAACATCAAAGAACCTTCAAAAATTAGAATAACTGCGCAACTTTAGCATCAGAAACCAAGTTTGGATAGTAATGGATTTTCAAAGTGAGCATTCTCTGAGAGATGGGAGTGAACAGTGAAATTTTATAATTTTGTCTGCTTTAAGGAAAACTACTAACACAATCATCTGACAAGGCACAATCTTTTATGGAATCGTATAGATTATTATTGGAACCGTATAGATTATTATTGGAATCGTATAGATTATTATAGGAATCGTATAGATTATTATTGGAATCGTACAGATTATTATTGAAATCGTATAGATTATTATTGGAATGGTATAGATTATTATTGAAACCGTATAGATTATTATTGGAATCGTATAGATTATTATTGGAATCGTATAGATTATTATTGGAATCGTATAGATTATTATTGGAATCGTATAGATTATTATTGGAATCGTATAGATTATTATTGGAATCGTATAGATTATCATTGGAATCGTATAGATTATTAATGGAATCGTATAGATTATTATTGGAATCGTATAGATTATTAATGGAATCGTATAGATTATTAATGGAATCGTATAGACTATTATTGGAATCGTATAGATTATTATTGGAATCGTATAGATTATTATTGGAATCGTATAGATTATTAATGGAATCGTATAGATTATTATTGGAATCGTACAGATTATTATTGGAATCGTATAGATTATTATTGGAATCGTATAGATTATTATTGGAATCGTAAAGATTATTATTGGAATCGTATAGATTATTGATTCCAATAAAATCGCTGCAATATTTCTGACACATTACACTACACTTAGTGTTGAAATATTCTTGTCACTGACTGGAGAAAATACTGCAAACATATTTACTACTATATTTCAAAAGATAGCAAACACAGTCGACATCACGCAAATAATTTGAATATGGAGAGTTATTTGATTTAAAAAATTATCAAGTCTCCTACTGAGGAAACTTGATGTTTTCTAAAGTGTTTCGAACTTCTTCATATCGTGATGGTAAATATTACACTCCAAGTGAAGAACAACAAACGATCATTTCAATATTCTTAAGCTACAGTTCCACGGAGGAACAATGAGGAACATTGTGGAACGTTTTTGAATGTTCCCGAATGTTCCCGAATGTTCCTTAGAATTTCTTTATGTTTCGGCAATAAATGTTAACTGTTTCTACTTGTCACCCTTCAAGTTACGATTCCACCTAAGGAACATCTTTGTTGCTGTTCCGTGTTTCCGTAAATGTTCCAAAATATTCCCAAATGTTCCTTAAGTTTCTTCTTTTTCGGCAACCAATGTTGACTGTTCCTACTTGTCGTCGGTTTCCATTTTGAGCGGTAAACTTCAAAAGAAAATAGAAAACATTTGTGAAAAAATCCATGTTGGTATCGCAGTGGAAACATATCGAGAACGCAACTAGTAAATATTCGTGTCGCAAATTTTCAGTGTGCAGCGAAGTACGAAAACGAATGAACATATAGATAGTGTTAGAAATTCCAAAGAAAACACACGCTAATATGAAAAATTATAATAAACAAATCACGAACCACTAACTGTGAACAAATCAAATGAATTTTATAAATTAAACACTCCAACAGCCGTTTGCATTACGGTTAGCAGCAAGAGAATGAATCAGTTGGCTATCCGTCAGCGGTTGGGATGTGGCAATGTCTAATATCCCCGCTCCAGTTGGAATAATTTCCAACACGGCCAATCCTGACACAAACGTCGCTCTCGACGTCTTTAGGTAGAACTGTCATATAGTTTTGGATTTGATGGACTTGCTCGCAATACGTCTTCATCCCTGAAATGGAATAACTTGTCAGGTTGTACACAACACTTAGTAGGCGTGCTTACAGGAAACGTATTCAAACAACAACAAACGTCACACGCTTTGCTCTATTTCTTCAGATAGTCATCCATGCATCTCTAAGAACTTCTACGTATTAGAATGCATAATAGCTCTTGATATTTGAGCTATCAAATACAGAGCAAACATTTTCGGCAGTTGAGTAAAGGTTTCATAAACCTTCAACATCTTTATATTCATGTGCAAAACGTACTATCTTGAATTCTTCAAAATAAAAAGGATGGCGTACATACTTTCAACATATAGTGCAAGTTTACAAAAACAATGGAAAGCGTAAAAGCTTTCAACGTCCGAGTGTAAAGCATGCAAGCTTTCAACACTTAGGAAACAGATTCAAGGCATACAAACACTGAAGAACAAATGCAAAGCGTACAGGCTTTCAACATTTCAAAACAAATGCAAAGTTTACAGGCTTTCAACATTTCAAAACAAATGCAAAGCGTACAAACTTTCAACACTTCAAAGAAGATGCAAAGCGTACAAGCTTTCAACACTTCAAAAACAAATGCAAAGCGTACAAGCTTTCAACACTTCAAAGAAGATGCAAAGCGTACAAGCTTTCAACACTTCAAAAACAAATGCAAAGCGTACAAGCTTTCAACACTTCAAAGAAGATGCAAAGCGTACAAGCTTTCAACACTTCAAAAACAAATGCAAAGCGTACAAGCTTTCAACACTTCAAAGAAGATGCAAAGCGTACAAGCTTTCAACAATTCAAAAACAAATGCAAAGCGTACAAGCTTTCAACACTTCAAAGAAGATGCAAAGCGTACAAGCTTTCAACACTTCAAAAACAAATGCAACGCGTGCAAGCTTCCAAAAAAATTCAGGAAATATTAGCATGGTTCACACGCCAATAACTTACGTTTGCTCGGATTCTTCGGTTTCCATTATGTTGAGTAGTTCAGCTATATCCATTGAAAGGGACCAGTCAGTGGGCCAACGTCTCAGCTGTTCTTCTGCTGCTTTGGTAATCAATTGCATACCAACTCTGCGTATCTCATATCGACCTTTCGGAGTGATGCTAATGACTTCGTATGGTCCCTGGTGCTCGTATTTTAATTTTCCCTTATGCATTGTTTCATCGCGATGCATAAGGACAAAATCTCCAACTTTGAAAATTTCGTGATTGCGACGTTTTTTGTTAACATCAAGTTCTTTGGTTGCGGCTGATCGGAGATTATTTTTGATTCTACTCCGATCTATGTCTAAACTTCGAATGGGTTTTAGATCTTTTCCTAAATTAATTAGTAAACTTTGGATCAGTGGCGTTGCACCATCGATCCCAATCAATGCTTTCATTGGGGACGTCTGTGTAGTCTTTTGAATAGTAGTATTCAACACAAGTTGGATTTTCCATAAATTGCTCGTCCATTCTGACCTAACTCTAGTTTCTATCCGAATGAGGTTCATAATAGTTCTCATGTAACGTTCTACCTGTCCGTTGGACCTATGTATGTCGGGTGTAGTATAATGATACTTGATATTCAGAGAGTCTAAGTATTCGGGTATGCTCAGATTTTTGAAGTTTTTACCGGCGTCCATAATTATTTGCTCTGGAGTTCCAAAAAGTGAAATAAACGATTGAAAGGCGAGTTTAGTGTCTTCAGCTGTTACTGATTTTAACGGTTGTAGGACGCAATATTTCGTGAAAGCATCTATCAACACAAGTACGTGTTTGAATCCTTCTTCGGTAGATTCTAGTGGTCCTAGACAGTCGGCATGAAGAATTTTCATTGGCTCGTCGGGTTTCTCGATATTTTTTATAAATCCCTGTAAGTGACCTGATCGAGTTTTCTTCACTGCACACACAAGGCAATGCTTGATATAATTCTTAACAAATTGTCGTAGGCGAGGAAACCAAAAATGTCTCTGTATAGTTTCGATCGTCTTATCCATCCCTACATGGCATTGTTCATCATGAAATATTCTTAATAATCCTAATCGGCTTTGTCGTGGTACAAATAGTTTTGAAACTGATATTTCTTTTGGTGTTCTAATGACGTAGTGAAGAATTCCTTTCTTTACGGTATAGCGAGATTTGTCCAAATGACCATCTTTGGCGTCACTGATAATTTTTCTAATTTCGGCGTCGCCTCTTTGTTCCACATAAAGCCAGTTCTCATGTGCTTCCAAGCGTCCGACAACCACAGGGTTTCTACTCAAGAAATCAACGTGCGGCATTGAACTACCCTTACGATAAATTATATTAAAATTAAAGTCCTGCATGTAGGCCCACCAGCGGGCTATTCGGGGTAAGATGTCTTTTTTCGTCGAAGTTGATTTGATGGCATTGCAGTCAGTTACCAGCGTGAATTCAATATCCATTAAATACACGCTAAAATGCTTCAGAGAACTGACTACTGCCAATGTCTCCAGTTCGTATGAATGATATTTTTCTTCGATTTTCGTGGTTCGCTTGCTGAAATACCCAATAATTCTGATATTTCCGTCCAACTTCTGCATTAAGACTCCTCCATATCCAATACAGCTGGCATCTGTATGGAGTTCCGTAGGTAATTCGGGGTCAAATACATTCAGCAAGGGTCTCGATGTTAATCTTTCAAATATGTATTTCCTGGCAGCTTCCTGTTCCTCTCCCCAGACAAAGGGTTCGTTGGTACGTGTGAGCTTGGTGATGCAAGAAGTGCGACATGCAAATTCGGGAATGAATTTGCGAAAGTATCCTGCTAAACCCATCAACTGACGAACCTGCTTTACAGTGTTGGGTATGGGTGATTTCAAAAGGGCATCCACCTTTCGCATTCCTGGACGTATACCCTCTCCAGATATTTCGCGACCAAGATACTCAATTTTGTCTTGAAAGAAATGGCATTTTTTCAAATTCAACGAAAAACCAGCTTTTCCTAGTGCCTTCAAAACAATATCAAGAGCATGCAAATTTTCTTCGAATGTTTCGGAAGGTAATAAAACGTCGTCCATATAAACCATCGCAACTGTATTCCGAAGTTCGGCCAACGCTTTGTTTATGGCCCTTTGGAACACCGCTGGAGCATTTGCCAAACCGAACGGCATTCGAAGGTATTCGAAGTGGCCATCGGGCGTGACAAAGGCAGTTTTGTGAACAGAGTCTGACTCAATTGGTATTTGATGAAATCCAGACGACATGTCTAAGGTCATGAATATTTTCCCTTTTCCAAGTCTGTCCAGTTGGTCGTCAATTAATGGTAACGGGTATCGATCTTTAATTGTATGAGAGTTCAACTCCCTGTAATCAACACACATCCTAAGTGCCCCATCCTTCTTCTTAACTAAGATAATTGGGCTGGCAAACGGTCATTCGCTCTCCTGAACTATTTTATTAACTATGAGATCATCAATAATATTTTGGACCATTTTTCTTTCGTCTATGGACAGACGATAAGGGTTTCTGTTGACTACGAAATCATCCCTCAATTTTACTGACATAGTAGCACCTATGACGGGGGGGACTGCGTTTCCAGAAGCTTGTATATCAGGAAAACGGGAAAGTAATTTTATAAGTTCAGTTTTATATTTTTCCGGACAATCAATAATGATATCAGTGGAGCTTTTTAGTGTGGATAGTACACTTGCAGAATTTTTGTTAACAATTTGCGTCCCTGTTTGGTCAGTAATGGTAGCCACATAAGAATTATCATAGAGGTTACAGCCAATAAGCAAATCATATTGAAGGAAACTGTCCGGTACAACAATGAAATTTAAATTTATAATAACCCCCGACATCTCAAATACGCCTTCGAAAGCTTGATTAGCAATAAAACTTCCAGGAAGTATTCCTGTTATGGTGGTATTGCAAGATTTCATTTTATGTCTGAAGTTGGGGATGTGTCTTTCAGCTATTAATGATACATCAGCCCCCGTATCAATAATGCCACCATATTCGATACCATCGATTTTCATTTGAACAAAATTAGCCTGCCTACCACTGTTACAAAGCTTAACACTTTTGCGCTTTACAATATTTTGCCTAATAAAGCAATGATCAGAATTATGACCAGGTTTTGCGCAAAATGAGCAAACCATATTGGATGAAGTCGAAGTAGAAGGTTTCAGAGAAGCAGATGTATAAGAAGTGTTATCGTGACGTTTTTCACTTTTATTTTCCAGACAATTCGCCTGAATGTAGCCCTCTCGTCCGCATTTAAAGCATCTAGGAGGCCTGCGCCTGCTGTTAGTGTCGACACGTTCCTCCCGTTGACGTTTTTTCGACGGTTCCTTGAATTCAGTTCTATGATCAAAGCGTTGGTCAGTCTTTCTCTTTGGTACAGATCCTAAGAACGAAATAAGTGCAGATAGTTTTCTGAAGTTCTGGTTGCTTGCTGTTGTGCGTACATCACGTTCTTTGATACCATGTATAACAATTTCCACAAGATCAGTATCTTCCCATTGTACACGGAGATTTCGAAGCAGATTTGCTTTTTCAGAAACATACGCATCGTATGTATTGCAACGGTCACTATCGAAAGTGGCAGCATCTACAAGCAATTGACCAAGAATTGGGGGGAAATGCCTCAAGAAAATCTCTCCGAAACGCGTCCCAGGTTTTGATGTCAGGCGACCAGGTATAGAACCAAGTTTTTGATACTCCGGTTAAGAATCGACCCAGTCTAGTGATGACTTGTTGGTCGGACCAGTAGAATTCATTTTTTATGTTGGCAACTTCGCTCAACCATTTTTTTGCATCACTCAGATCAGGACGAAAAATCCGTAGATCTATTTGTTCGGGAGCGGTACGAGATGATTTGAGAGCTTTTACCAGTTCAGACAGTAAGTCTTCCATTTTGAAACTGTAAGACGAACATCATATTGACATCAATTCATAAACAAGGATGTAAAATGGGATATAAGAAAATATTGTTCTACAGTACAAAACCAATTTTATTATCATCAATATATCGGTAGATTCTGATAACACTGAAAACTCCCGTTAATATAAAAACAATAACAACAAAAATTCCGATTATCCGCTCATCATCCAACAAACAACATTTACAGTCCCTCGGTATAGATTACCAAAAAAAAAATTACTTGCGCATGTAAGAATTAGTTGCAACATAACCCTGCCTCATGCAAACTCTGAATAGACTGTCAATTTGAGCAGTTATGTGAATCAGTAAAAACAAATTTTTACCTAAAGTGTATTGGCATTTTCGTAACACCTTTTGTTTTCACTTTCGTTCGTGCAATATAATGAAAAATGATTATCCCTCGGTAGAAAGTCAAGTAATTGAATTATATAAGTCCAGTGAATCACTTAAATCCAATGAATCACTCGAATCCAGTGAGTCACCCTTTCATTCCCAGATGGAACAAGAATAACGGAAATATTCTTTCGAAGGCCAAGACAGAAATATGTTAGAAGATTGACAAATCTGCATTGAGAAATATTTATGGAAAGTAACTCAACAATTGAATAAACACGTCAAAAAATGCTAACGTTATTTAGAAAGAGCGTCCAAAAGGAATGGAGATGTGGTATATTTCGACTGATAAAGTTCCACATCATCAAGAAAATCAATCACTTCTCAAAGCAAAATATATTTCGTAAAGGTTCTACTGGTTTTAATACTCACAGATAGTGTGGTGAACGATGGGCCCAAACCCGCTTCTGATGTTAGAAATTCCAAAGAAAACACACACGAATATGAAAAATTATAATAAACAAATCACGAACCACTAACTGTGAACAAATCAAATGAATTTTATAAATTAAACACTCCAACAGCCGTTTGCATTACGGTTAGCAGCAAGAGAATGAATCAGTTGGCTATCCGTCAGCGGTTGGGATGTGGCAATGTCTAATATCCCCGCTCCAGTTGGAATAATTTCCAACAATAGGTACGTTTCCACCACTGAGGAACATTTTTGTTGCTGTTGCTTGTTTCCGTAAATGTTCCAAAATGTTCCTTAGAATTTCTTTATGTTTCGGCAATCAAGTTTGGTTGTTTCTACAAAATAATATTCAACTATTGACAATTTTAGTTGCTTCAATGGAAACAGGAAGTTTACGTATGTCGTCATAAGTTTCTACTTCTGACAAAGAGGAGAATTCTTTAGCAACAAAAATGTCGGTGGAACTGTAGCTTCAGATCTCATTCTAGCTGTATATTTGGGAAGGAGTGATTTTCCGAATCTCCGAATCTTCCGGATCTCCCCATATTCCCTAAACAGAAAATAATAATGAGCCTGATATCAATCACTGCCAATGATTGACCGCATATTCATTATCATAACGTATTTTTCATTAAGACAATGTCAAAGATTCATTGATAATAATGAATTTCGGTGATTGATCAATCAACGATTTTGTTGTTATAATGAAATCTATGTCATTATGATAATGTAATTGAATCATGAATCTAATGAAAAAAGTCATCTTTATAATGTTATTTACATCAGAGCAATGTGAAAAATCAAGTTAATGACTACATAGTGATCAATACTATGTACCTTTAATCATCACGACACATTGTCATAATCCCTCTTTTAATAAAGCTATGTTCAATAGGCATAACATTAATGATTGAAAACATTAACCTATGTATAGTTCATTATAGCAATGCACTGCGTTCATCACCTAATGTATTAAGTCATTCGGTCAATATCCGAGAGCATTGGGACAATGCTCAAAGAATCATGGATTGATGAATTTCTGGCTGCACCCCCACCGTCTCAACGTAAATATGCCAAATTCCGCCTAATTCGCTATACGAGTATCTATCTAACGCTAACAGCCAAACGTTGAAGTGTTATTTGAGTATAAGTAAATTTTTGTGGAAGCAGTTTCTTTAGAAGGTGGTAAGTACAGTAATTGTATTATTTTAATCTTGTTAGTTTTTTATAACATTTGAATAAAAGTTACGAAAATATTTTTTGCCAGAATACAATCTCAAAAAAATAAGTAGTTACACTGAACAGTGTTGAAAGAGACGAAAGAATGAAAACATGGTGTGTTTCGAGCACTTGTAATATATAAATATAATGGATCTGAAGTAGGAACCGAAATATTCCAAGCACCTTCATATTTATTCAGTATTTACTTTTCCTCAATACAAATCATGGTCGGACAACTATCTGTATAACAACCCAGAGCGCCCTCCACCAAAGATATTGGAAACCAACAACTCACCGCTGAGATCGAAAATGCAGAAACCCGTCGCTAGAATACGAACTTCCTGACATGAGATGTCTACTTTGCAAGTGTGGTATGTATTTTTAAAAATTATTGAAGAATTTTCCTTGTTCACGTTATGTAATATATTAAATTGTCCATGGTCAACTAGTATATTTTTCATGATTTTCAATTTGATCTTGTATAATTTCATGTAATACCTATAACATTCAATATAATATAGCTATAGTTGCAAATAACTATTATAACTTTACTTTTAGATTGATATGGACTCAACCATGAAGAACGAAAATGACAATTGTTGTTCTCAAAAACTGCGAAAAAGAAGTGCCAAAATCATTGCATTTCTGTTCATTGGCAATGTCAAAGACAAGGCGATTGAGTTTTTACTAGGCCCATATCGAGGAAAGTAGGTATATCTGCTTGTGTAGATTGTGTATTTAAATGAGTGGTGTTCACCCCGTGATGCTAGTATTAGTAGTTCAAAAAGAGCTTGATATTATTATTCTATGTCAGATGATGGTTGTTTTAAACAGGGTTCAAAAAGAACACTTTTTTCATTTGTTATGAAATCAAATGACAGCTTCAGAGTAATTTGATACATATTCCGTGAACATCATATTTATTAAGTTCATAACATACTTATTTCATTAAAAAGTAGAGTCCCAATGAAAAAGAAATGCAGTTTTCTAAAATCTGGAATTCACTTTTTCCATTCTCGACCATAATATATTTTTATTTCTAGATGGGCGAGATGAAGCAGCCACCAACAAAGTTGTAAAGAAAGATATTTCTGGAAAAATGCATAACGAAAAATTTTCACTTACAGCACTCATTTTCTCATCTTGCAAAAACACCACAAGAAATTGAAGAATGGATATACTTTTTATCGCAATTGACGAAGATATAACAAAAATTCAAGAAAAGTATACATACTTCGATGGAATTAGATATAAGTTTTTCAATGTTATAAGAGCTGTTGATAGTTGTTTAAATATTATTTGTTTCCGATATAAGTTTTTCTCCAGAAAGTATTATGTTTTGGTCGTTCATTGAATTTTTTTTTTAAACCTCAGTCCAGGAATTGTATACAGTAAAACACATATCTTATGTCAATATTTGAAGAATAAATTGTATTATTCGAATTCAATGAATCTTTTGTTACTGTTTGTAGTTATCTTTGGAACGTACTCGTTCGACAATGCCATCATAATTGCTTGGAGCATTAGCAATAATATATAAACATTTTCCCCTATTTGCAATTATATACCTGTCACTATATACATATATATATATATATATATATATATATATATATATATATACATATAAATATATATATATATATATATATATAAATATATTATATATATATATTTATATATATATATATATATATATATATATATATATATATATATATATATATATATATATATATATATATATATATATATATATATATATATATATATATATATATATATATATATATATATATATATATATATATATATATATATATATATATATATATATATGAAGCCTATTTTATTCATGAAAGAAAAAATTTCAAGGAGGTGCAACCTGTAGGCTCAGATCGATGTATTTTTACATTATATTAACGTCTCCGAACATTGAACGATGTTCGAAAGTCATTGTGCGCATGGCTTAGAAATAATGTATCGGTGATTGAGTTAACGTCCTGGGTTCCTTAATTCAATGACTGCAGTTGATCGGTTGATGTACAGAAAACATTAATATCATGCTGGATATTGATTGACTGATACACAATGGTCATTAGTAGAATGTACTTTGTTTTGAAATCCAGGTGATGAAATTAATGCCTGTCGGGGATTGATACAATCACTCAGGGCCGGTCTAAGGGGTGTGCGAAGTATGCAGCCGCACACTCAAGCTTTTTGGAGGGGCATTAAATTGACCAATTTTTGTAAAAAAAAAATAATAAATTTTTAGAAACTGATTCAAATATTGGGCAGAAATATTCAAACTATACTCGCCGGCATATCATTGGAAGTTTGGACACTAAACAGCTGTACACTCCCCTCTACACCCCTCGCCCAGCGTCGTTGCCAGAATGTGGATTGAAAAATTAATTCACACAGCTAAAAATCCCAAGCTTCCAATGATTTGCCGCCGACTATACAAGGAATTTTGTCTTAAAACTATTACAGTTAGAATTCAAGGTAAAACCGAAGATCTACCCGGCTACCCCAATGAGTTCTGAAATACAGTAAGTCTGATGCCCTTGACCAATTTCTAGCCAATTGGCGTCTGAAATTAAGATAGTAAATTCATTCTCCGAAATGAAAGCAAGAAAAGCCCTTGTATAAAATGTATAATAAAAGATATTATGTACCATCCTAATAGTTAATAATTTTTTTGTGTTTGCATTAATGAACACTGTAATTATTGGTTCACTATGTTCTGTTGCTTTATTTTCTTCTACCCATGACATATGGAAATTTATCTTAGGTCCGGTGGACGGTGATTCCCGCATTAGCTAGGTATTTATTCTTAGAGTAATTGCAGTATAAGCTTAAAAACATTGCAACGTTACCTAGAGTTAAGCTTTCATTAGTTTATTTGACATAATAGTGGTTATAGTGCAAGGAAGAGTACTGAACATATCAAGTCAATCAATAATGAATCAAATTGTCATACATAAATTAAATGTTCTACAAGGCGCAAAAGTGCACAAAAACTGTGTTTTTGGACCTTAAATTTCAAAAACTTCCATACCTCCCAGACGACCCTCTGGCAGGGGCATAAAATTTGAGTCTAGCACACTTGCAATTTTCGCCTTAGGCCGGCGCTGTAATCACTTGAACATCAAGCAATTAATAATAATACATTGAAACAATAAACTCGAGCATCGGTTGAAAATTGAAGTCCAAATACATTATCACAATGGTTTTATTCATTTTATTCACGTACATTTTTCGTTCTTCTGTGTACTTCTAACGCAGCAGCAGGGCCGGCCTAAGGCGAAAATTGCAAGTGTGCGAGACTCAAATTTTATGCCCCTGCAGAGGGGTCTGAGGGGTATAGAATTTTTTGAAATTTAAGGTCCAAAAACACAGTTTTTGTGCACTTCTGCGCCTTGTAGAACATTAAATTTATGTATGACAATTTGATTCATTATTGATTGACTTCATATGTTCAGTAATCTTCCTTGTACTATAATCACTATTATGTCAAATAAACTAATGAAAGCTTAACTCTTCATTGTTCTTGTGAACATAAGAGAGTTGTTCTTTACAGTTTACTGAGAATAATTATTTTCCCCGCAGTAAGTTTGTGGATTTTTCCATATTGAATGATACCAACTAATAATGTGCAATTTTTAGCTAACCGAAAAACTTAGGGGTTTGTTTGAAGTCCAATGCTATTCCAACCGAAAATCTTCCACTTTCATCGGAAATCTGAACCTGGGCATCATCCAGAAGATTCTAGATAATTGTATTTTCTTTCATGTAACAACCAGAGATACTATTAAAATAATAATAAATAATGTTTATTTGCACAACCACAATAACAGTTTATCCATAACATCAAGAATATTAAATAAAACTTGACTCTAATAGCTAGGTGAAAAAATTAAATATTCAATTATATAACCAGCAAAAACAAAGATTCTATAAAAAAACCAGACTCTTAGAAAGTCCAACCCGTACTTTTTAGGAAAGCTGTTTTATACGTCAGGAAAATTCAAAAAAATATAGATAACCTCATAACGTCCAAATCTTTTCAAGCAGAGTATTCATGTTAATTCTTCTTTTATTTCATGTTGTTTCTTTCAGTTTTGCTGGTAAGTACTTAGTTTTGTCCATTATACTCAAAACCTCTTCAGTTGGTAATGAAAGTAGACATGTCAGAGATGTTTCCTTGAAACTTTTGAAAGTTTTTTTAACCTTTTAAATAAATGGGTGTTCTATCATACTGCCTTTTCATGATGTATACATAGTTCCTCTAACCAATTAATTTATTCGTCCTCTCCTTTATTTTATTATTGATTTTTCATGTTCAATGATAAAAACTATTGGAAAATACGAAAGTCCAAAAACACACAAATTACGAAGCTAAATGTTCGAAAACTTAAAAATAAAATGAAACGTAAATACCATTACAAACAATGTAAACAATCCGTTAATGGCCCATGCTCTAGTACCGATATTAGCCGTTCCCGGCGCTGCGATCTTAATTTCAGACGCCAATTGGCTAGAAATGCCGCGGGTGAGGGGGAGGGAGGCAGGAAGATGAGTCACAACATTTTCCGCGTCCCGCCACGAGACGACTGTTCTACTGACCTTGGACCTTGGTCAAGGGCATATCAGACTTACTGTATTTCAGAACTCATTGGGGTAGTTGGGTAGATCTTCGGTTTTACTTTGAATTTTTACTGTAATAGTTTTAAGACAAAATTCCTTCTATAGTCGGCGGCAAATCATTGGAAGCTTGCGATTTTTGGCTGTGTGAATTAATTTTTCAATCCACAAACTGGCACGACGCTGGGCGAGGGGAGTGTACAACTGTTTAGTGTCCAAGCTTCCAATGATATGCCGGCGAGTATAGTTTAAATATTTCTGCCCAATATTTAAATCAGTTTCAAAAAATTTTCTAAATTAATTATTTTTTTTACAAAAATTGGTGTGCGGCTGCATACTTCGCACACCCCTTAGGCCGGCCCTGCGCAGCAGCACAACTGAACAATCGCAGAAAACGTAATTCACCTCAGGGACCAGAATAAGTTTCGTTGCTAGCTAAATGTATTATGTTCGAAGAAAATGTTTGTTACGCCAAGTTTCTGCAATATCTTATCTTCTGGTAATTTGTACTTAAGCTATTCATATTGAGGCAAACATTACTAGTCTCAACCGAGCTCAATCTAACTAGGTGAGAACATGACAAATCAATGTTTTATCAGGTTCAGAAGATGATGCACCCACCTAAAGCGAAAAAATATTTATCACAGTACAACTATTTCATTAGCAGAGAGTGTGGAACGATTTTAAATTTTCCTGAAACACCTAATCAGTTTATATCACAAGTTCCAATTTATTCGTTTATGTGCAAAAATTCATAGGAATAATATTTTGAACTAATCATTACAATCATTATAATAAATAGTCCGAATGATTATATAACTCATGTATGAATGAGCCTATAGAATCCGTGAATTTTGCATAACGACTGCGTATAGATAAGTGAATATACCCTTGACGACGTGATATAATCGTTTTGGTGTTTCGCCTCGTGTCAAAATGTATGAATATTTTCATATTGACGGTGTTTTGAGGTTTGTCAAAAAAATTAATATTTTTTATTCGTTATATAATCGTAACGAATACCACTCGAGCAATCGAAAATAATCGATTATACTGACCTCGTCACTCGGCGTATTTTTTTAAAACACGTTTGTTTCGCAAATTACGTCTCGTGACTCGGTAGTATAATCGATTATTTTCGATGCTCTTGTGATATTACTACTGATAATTTTTTGCAAATCTGATATAAAACAAAAACGCGAGAGCAGCAGAGCTCTCTTATCAAAGTCATATTTTCCATTAATTTTTTCCTTTTTACCATTCATATTCTTAACTAACATAACCAGTTAGTAATTGACTTACATATTGGATGAAGTGGACAAAATCTTAAAATCTCGCCCGTACACCAAAAAAATTTATAATTGTGAATATGACACTACTGTGTGTGTATTTTTATTTTCTGATGAAAATACAAACCTCAAAAGTCAAATTACGGGTTTTATGATAACTCATCATCAGACGACATTTTTAATGGAGAGTTGCATGAACTTTTACTGAGTTAACTTTAAATACAAAATCAAAGTAATTGAATCATCAACGGCGCAGTTTATTACGTTGATCCCGTGAGCATTATTTGCACAAGAGTATAATACAACTTCAAGTTACAAGTATAATGAAAATGAAGAAAACAAAACGTTTATCCATTATCACGCATCCGAATGAAGCAATTATCTTAAACAATTCATAACCTGAAGTTAACAGTCATCATGTTCAATTCTATGAACTGGTTTCTACATACAGGACCGCTAGTTCCGAAATTACAGTAATTTTCTTTACGGTGTTTACGATCAGTTAAGGAGGGTTTTATCGTGAAGGAAATTAAGTTAGTTATTTGTATTTTATGCTCACATACACCAAACAGCCAATAACCATAAAGTGGGAAATATTATGGACGACATTCAACGTTATGATTATCACTAATTATGTAAATGATAATTAGATGGGGCTCGGTATGCAGGAATAAGGCACGTAGGTGTTAATTATAAGTTTTTTCTTAACTGGTGCTTCCAGTTGACCTTCAGAAATCGTGTCAAGCTTTCTCGAAGAATCAACATGAATCTTTCCAATACGCTTTTTCGTTATATTTCTATGAATAAAGAAATCACTTGTGAAACAGACATTGTGAATATTTACCGTTTATAAATTATAAAACAAATAATATTGTAAATTTTCAGAACAGTTTCAAACTAATTCCCTTAAATTATCGCATAATGAAATAAAATGAGGTTTTGAAATATATTTATATATATATATATACATATATATATATATATATATATATATATATATATATATATATATATATATATATATAAATATATATATATATATATATACAAATATATATATATATATATATATATATATATATATTATATATATATATATATATATATATATATATTTATTAGAATTGTTGTTGCCTGTGAACTATTTCTAATCTTTTGATAATTATTAGCAATAACAGGCTTGTTGAATCTTAAAAAACTCGATTTTATTGAAAAGTTTTTTCAATAAAATCGAGTTTTTTAAGATTCAACAAGCTTGTTATTGCTAATAATTATCAAAAGAATATATATATATATATATATATATATATATATATATATATATATATATATATATATATATATATATATATATATATATATATATATATATATATATATATATATATATATATATATATATATATATATATATATATATATATATATCCATATATCAATAATATATACAAGTTAAACAGCAATGCTTCTGTAATATTTTTCATAATATATTTTATATATATATATATATATATATATATATATATATATATATATATATATATATATATATATATATATATATATATATATATATATATATATATATATATATATATATATATATATATATATATATATATATATATATAATATATTTGTAGTTTATAGGAAGCTTTGCCGGAATAAGTTAAATTATAAATTAAATACATTTAATTCCTCTGGTTATGATTTTTCTTCATTATCATTTTGTCTGTTATGATCAGATCATACCCATTATTGACTGCCATCTGTTTGATTATATCAAATTCTTCGTGGAAATTTTCTTGAGAATGTGGTATATTGATGAGGCGATGTATCATACTATTATAAGATGCTAATTTGTGTTGAAATGGTATATTGGACGTTTTTTTGAATTGGGATATCGGTATGTGAAGGTTTATTATATATTGAAAAATCAAGTTTGTTGTTATGACTACGAATTGTTAAATCTAAGAAATTGAGTGAACCTATTTCGGTTGTGAATTGATGAAAATTTCTATTATTCTTAATTGTTTATCCTTTAACCAGAATAGAATATTTATACATAACTAAACTAATAAACAAAAATGTTGCTCATAGCGTGCTCGTGTATAACTTCGAGATTGTTAAGGAAAATTTCTGCTATAGTCTGTCCAGTCTAAGTTGGCGTGTACGTCACAGTCATGCGCAAATAACGACGCAAGGCTGCCTACCCAAATAAATAAAATTCATATCTGTCGTAAGTAATTTTCTGAAAAAGTATTTACATGGTGATAGTGACCGGATCATCCATGTCGACAAATATTCCGTTCTTAACATATCAAATCGTATGTATCTCTCAAGAAAAACTAACATTCCGAGTAATGAAAATAAGTTGAATGTTTGTTAAGTTGTCATTTAATTGAAAAATTTGCAATGTTGTCGGACCCTCTCGACCAACGCGCCGGTAATCGGCATTTCACGTTTGACAGTCGCCGAGTAACCTAGAAGATTTTGTAATTAAGTTTGACTTATCGATCGATGAATATGGATTGCATATAGATAGACACTTCTGGTAGGAAATAATGGTCAATTTGAATTTACCGCAAAAATCCCCGCCATTTCAAACATGCAAGATATCTCATTTTGTTGAAAATTGGATTAGCTATTTAGATTTAAGGTTATTTATTACGTCTGGCAACAGTGTTCACGATCGACGTCATATACAATTGGTGACGTACACGCCAACGGTCGCTGGACAGACTATAGCACTGGGCTAAGCGGGATGCCCGTAATCAATCGCAACTATTTTGGCTACGACATATTCTATTATTAAAACTAAAATAATTTTGATTCACACAGGCACTAAATAAAATCACAATAACACATAGAAATTAAAAAAAAAAAGATATATATATATATATATATATATATATATATATATATATATATATATATATATATATATATATATATATATATATATATATATGTATGTGTGTGTGTGTTCGTCACATTCTGACGAAGTAAACGAAGGTCACATGATCGAAGCGTTTGAGATGATTTTGTGTTCTGTTATTGGGAAGGGAAGTTTAATTTAAGGAAGTACTAATGACAAAACGAAATTTAATTCGAGTAATACAGTAAATGAGGTCAATAAACGTTATATTATTGGACCAAGGTCGTTATCATGACTTGAGTATATCGTATTTCTTCTCCAATTTCTAATAAACATAAACAAAACTTTATAAATATAATCTGCTCATGTTGAATAATTTTTTTTTGTATTATCAATTTTATAATTTCAAATTAGATACTTAATAAAAGTTTTCGCTTGGAAAATATTCAATTAAAATAACTAAAGGACAAATTCGTAAAATTACACCCTAACATAATTTTTGAGTAATTAGGTACCTACCTACTTGAAATTGTTAAAGAAAGTCTGTTGCTTTAAAAACAATTATTTAATATTCCATGGTACAAAAATGTTTACCATCAGTGTCCCTATTTTTCTATAGAAATTTATCTACCTCCACAAATCGTCAAAACGGGCACATTTATAATTGGATGTTATATTCAATTAATTCTGGAAGTGGCAGCCAAGATCTTCAGTCCCAAATTCCTTAATAGTTTTCTATAAATTAAACGGTCGCTTGTATAATTTTGAGAGAACATCCTCTTTGTTTTAATAGTTATTAGCTTGTTCCAGTACGGCATTTTTCGGGAGGTTAAGTCACTACCAGTTTAGCTCCCTTTTCTTACCTGCTGAAAGATTCTCCTTTATTTATGAATTTGACAATGCCATGATGTGTTCATGGGGTATAGTCCATGGCAATTTTGTGATTAGTTAAATTATTTATAAACGACCATCGAACTTTTGTATGGTTAGGGCATTTAACGGAAAAAAAAAACTACTACATATTTTTAGTTGTATTTTATCCCAGAAAATAGATACCATTGCAGGGTCGGATTTATTTTCCATACGCTTTAGACCTTATATATATATATATATATATATATATATATATATATATATATATATATATATAGTATATATATATATATATATATGAAGTGAACTAGGACATTTATTTTGAAAACTAATCAAACAAACCTCCTAGCGGAGCTGGTTATAAGAGTTCACGAAGCATCGAAATATCAACATCTACCCCAGACGGTAATTGTTCGAAATGTTAATTTGTTTATCACAATCGATGGAAATTGATAGACAGACTGTTTCGCCCTTATCGGGGCTCATCAGTATCATCCATCCACCGGGAGTGATAACCAAACCAACATTTCAAACGGTCATACATATTTCTTCTAGTAACTCCATGACATATAAATATGACACAGCGCCACCAGTCGGAAACAATTGAACCACATCTTTCAGAATAGAAGAAAACATTTCGGCAACGAAACTCTTACGTCCTGACACCCGAAGGTGGTTACTATAATCGCTAAGCTATCCATCGATTGTGATAAACAAATTAACATTTCGAACAATTACCGTCTGGGGTAGATGTTGATATTTCGATGCTTCGTGAACTCTTATAACCAGCTCCGCTAGGAGGTTTGTTTGATTAGTTTCAAATAAATGTCCTAGTTCACTTCATTTTATTGCCACGAACGTGTCGTTAACACGAAGAATTCTGTTTTCCATATATATATATATATATATATATATATATATATATATATATATATATATATATATATATATATATATATATATATATAATATATATTATATATATATATTTATATATATAGATAAATATGTATATATATATATATATATATATTCGATATAAATATATATATATATATATATATATATATATATATATATATATATATATATATATATATATATATATATATATATATATATATAATATATATATATATAATATATATAACTGAGATTGAATTCTCGCACATCACTTGGTGAAACATCATAAAGAATAAAGTATAAACTTTAAAATAAAAACACTTGGCTTATGTTTCACAATATAAAAAATATTTAGATACTGTATTTAGCAGTAATAAAAAGTCGACATGTTTCGAGCTATGAACTCACTTGACTTTAGGATGAGATACTAATAAAAACGTTGAAAGTTGTCATCTAAATGACAGAAGTAGATAGTATTATACAAAAAATTATATCTTAGTTCCTTGTTAATCTGAAATGAGTTTCAAAACTATATTCTAACAAGGTCTATTGTTTTTGACTTGTATATGATGCTATTATTTTTTTAACATAGTGTCATAAAAAAATTCACTTTCGAGTTAAAGATGACGTTTAACGTTCAACTTTCAACCTACAGAGGTAAATGCTTCTGAATGAAGCTCTGGAAATTTGAGATTATGGTTTAGTAAATCAGAATGTATTGAAGTTGGTTTATGAGGTAGGTCCTTAAAATGTAAAGATTCATTCTAATCATGAAACTACCTAAACTTTTCTCTCCTCTGGATAATTCTTGATTTACGTAACAATATTTGAATATATATATATATATAAATATATATATATATATATATATATATATATATATATATATATATATATATATATATATATATATATATATATATATATATATATATATATCGAATATATATATTATAGAATAAAGTATAAACTTTAAAATAAAAACACTTGGCTTATGTTTCACAATATAAAAAATATTTAGATACTGTATTTAGCAGCAATAAAAAGTCGACATGTTTCGATCTATGAACTTATTATCAAGACTGACTACAGGAGAGTATTGCATCGTAATTTATAAAACAGACAAAAGCAAAGGTGATACCTGAAAATCAATTTGTTCATTTAAATTTCAAAGTCAAGACGTTTACCCTTGTTACCTGAATGTAACAAACGTCTTGACCTTCTCGAAATTCTCGAAATGAGTTCCACCCATAATAGTCAATTACCCCTTGTAAATGAACAAATTGATTTTCAGGTATCACCTTTGCTTTTGTCTGTTTTATAAATTACGATGCAATACTCTCCTGTAGTCAGTCTTGATAATAAGTTCATAGATCGAAACATGTCGACTTTTTATTGCTGCTAAATACAGTATCTAAATATTTTTATATTGTGAAACATAAGCCAAGTGTTTTTATTTTAAAGTTTATACTTTATTCTATAATATATATATTCGATATATATATATATATATATATATATATATATATATATATATATATATATATATATATATATATATATATATATATATATATATATATATATATATATATTCAAATATTGTTACGTAAATCAAGAATTATCCAGAGGAGAGAAAAGTTTAGGTAGTTTCATGATTAGAATGAATCTTTACATTTTAAGGACCTACCTCATAAACCAACTTCAATACATTCTGATTTACTAAACCATAATCTCAAATTTCCAGAGCTTCATTCAGAAGCATTTACCTCTGTAGGTTGAAAGTTGAACGTTAAACGTCATCTTTAACTCGAAAGTGAATTTTTTTATGACACTATGTTAAAAAAATAATAGCATCATATACAAGTCAAAAACAATAGACCTTGTTAGAATATAGTTTTGAAACTCATTTCTGATTAACAAGGAACTAAGATATAATTTTTTGTATAATACTATCTACTTCTGTCATTTAGATGACAACTTTCAACGTTTTTATTAGTATCTCTCATAATTTCATAAAATATCATTTTAAAACACATACGAACTACTAACACAACTTTAACTATTATGGTTGTATCTAATACTTTACCTGTGCCAATAGCCTAGTAGCTGAGGCACGATAATCTTTAAATAAATGAGAAATAATCGAACTGCTAACTTATTGACAAAATTTTATTCCAATGTCAATCGAAAGAAGTTTTATTGGGGACTCGGTTATTTGAACGATATACTTCTGTTTTATAATAGAACAAAACCAAGAATTGAAATTTTTCTAAATCAATAATAATAATATACCTATAACTAGATCAAAACTGAAAAACAATTTTGTATATTCAAAACCTTGAATTTTTATTTCCCAAGAATTAAATTACTTTTAAATTTTATCGAAAGTCAAGTGAGGTAAATTTTGTATAATTTTCAAATAATCATACATGTTTTTATTGACTGTATGATACGAGAGTTCTATCTAAAAATACATTTTGTACAATATCAATGCTTCTGTCAGATTATGTTAGAGCTTTTGTAAATTTTATAAACCAAAAATAAGAATCACCAATTACATAAAATTTGAATTACAGGTTAGTAGTTTAAATCTTCAGTCAACTTGTATATTTTTCATGGATTTGATTTTGACTATAGCGACAAGTATTTGTGGATGTCCAGAGTTTTTGAAAACGCTTAGTTATCGTGCTTTGGAACCACATACGCCACAGTTGCAGAGTAGACATTTCATGTCAGGTATGTATTCTCCCGACGGGATTCTGCATTTTCAATCTAAGCGGTGACTTTATGTTTCTAATATTCTTTGTGGAGGGCGCTCAACCGCGATTTTTATTGGGAAATAATCAAATATCAATATAATAAGATCGAAATAACTGTATGCAGATTTTGAATCGGGACGACTTGATGATTTTTGTAATTCACTGTTGGATTGTGAATGTAGTATTATCTTCGGAAAATATATATAACCAGCTCCCCTGGAAAGTTCTTTGATAAATTTTAAAATTATTAAACAATTAATTTTTCACCTTATGTAGTGCAAAATAAATATGACAAAAAACAAAAGTGATAAATAAAATCATGAGAACTGAGTCAATAAAATGACAATTAGCAAGAAAAATGGACAATATATAGACTACCATATTGTTACACTATATTACATCCTAGGGGCAAAGCGACCGAGAGTCAACCAAACCTGAGATAGACACATGATACTTGAAAACAGGCAGATGCCGTTGCTTTGTCAGGAATTGCCAACCATAGTGCACACAAATAAAAACTAATTATGGTTGGTCAATATGCAGATGATTGAGAAGGAATCCTGTAATATATGATTCAACCAGAATATTAGACGATAAATTCAGAGAAGTATTGTTTCCGGTTAGAAGAATTAAAGACGTCAATAAAAAAAATATCTATAAACAGTTTGAAAACTTTTGCATATAAAGATTTTTCAAAATCTGATAGAAATTTCCAGACAATTCAATATTTATTATATCTGATTAAATACACAGCTGCGGAGGTAATCCGCAGCTGTGATAATGTGATACAGGCATACCTAAACATATGATAAAAATTATTTGTAATCATTTGAAAAAGTGTATAGGAAATCTGACGTGTTATATAATTTCCCACAAGCACTATTTGAGATCTTTCGCAAAAGCGTTTGTTGTAGTTAAAGACAGAGAAGAAAGGAATGCTAAATAATGTTAGTCGGGACCATCTAAGTCCACGGACAGTCCATATCGATATTTATTTCTGTTCATGATATCTTGGTGGCCACACGATCCGATTAAGACATCACAAGAGTACAAGTGAAGTATCTCTTTATATTATAGGCGAGTGAACATGACCTGTTAGGAATAAACATGGCTTTTATGTTTCTTTATCCCTAGGTGACTCGATAAAGATACGATAAATATGTCGGTTTTCGGTAAAGTCTCTACCGTCGTTTATTTTTTAAACGATTTATTGTTTCATTGTGTCTCAACAATAAAAAATAAATAATTTATAAAGTTTCATCTGGTTTGGCGCGTTCGTTTGAAGCTGAGATGCTGATTTGTTATTTTGTTTTTATTTATACTGCTGCATTGGTTTGAGGATAAATATTTTCAAAACTTGGTGATTTGATATGTTAGAACTGTTTTGTGTATAAAAGGGGAATGTATTGGAATAATACACCAAACATACCTATATGGAAATAATATTTTGGTTGCTCTTATCAATATTATTGATATCTAATTGTTGATAAGCTCATTCGATATTCAATATATCATATACATGTACATATATACAAACATATATATATATATATATATATATATATATATATATATATATATATATATATATATATATATATATATATATATATATATATATATATATATATATAAATATATATATATATATATAATAATATATATATATATATATATATTAGATATATATATATATATATATATATATATATATATATATATATATATATATATATATATATATATATATATAGGTATAATAAAAACAACGTTCGAGAGTAATTTACAAAAAATGTTCCAGAGTTATTAAATATAAACAAAACACGTGAGCAGTAGAGCTTCGTAACTAAAGTTCCCTCAGAGGGAAGCTGGACGGAGTGAGAATTAGATAGACAAAATCATACAGGTTAGCAGTACCGCAAAATGTATCGCGTATTGATTGCCAGGCAGGTCGAGATGCGATTCGAATGGTGAATAGTCACCTTGAAGTGCATTGTGTGTAGCGGTAGAGTAAAATAATTGAAACCCACAACGGATCGTATCCCAACTTCAACTGAAACCAATTAAAAAATTTGAACTTTCCAACAGAATCTGAAGAAGCTGTGGAGGTGCGCAAATATTCAAAACCCAGGAAAAAAGAATCAATCTCTTTCTAAAAATAGCTGCACTTAAAACAATATTTATAGCTCCGGATGACACATCTTTAACACGCTAATTCAATTCACGTACAATTTTTCGAAACTCTAATTCAAATCGGATTAGGATTACAAAAAGCCTTTAAAGTCAGGATTTTTCACTTCCATACACCCTCCGAAATGTCCTAAAAAGCTGTAATTCGGATATGTTGTGAATAATTGATTTCCACATAGTTCGACACCGGTTTGAAATAATTCCACTCAAAGTTTGGAGAAGCTAAAATTTTGACTGAAATAAGGTAGGTACCCAAATTTCAATAGTTTTGTTTTGATTGAAAATCTCTTGATATCAAGTTTCAGGTCAGTTATTTTTATGGGAGCCGCTGATGTACTAGGGATATATAATGTTTTATATATATATATATATATATATATATATATATATATATAATATATATATATATATATATAAATATATATAAATATATATATATATATATATATATATATATATATATATATATATATATATATATATATATATATATATATATATATATATATATATATATATATATATATATATATATATATATATATATATATATATATATATATATATATACATATATATATATATATATATATATATATATATATATATATATATATATATATATATATATATATATATATATATATATATATATATATATATATATATGTATATATACAGGGTGATTCATTAATATGTGTAAATATTTTAACAGGAGAATTTGGAGCTCAAATTATGAAGATCTAACTCAATTTGCTCATAAAAAATATTTCTCTTTACTGATTTACAGGGTGTTTTATTTAGATTATTAAAAATGAATTTTGTTCATTACTTGAATGCTGCTCTATATTTCTTTATGGTATTTGGCAGCAAGTTAAAGTATTCTGGGACACATCAAATAATAGTAAAGAAGACTTTCTCACTGTCACCAGTGGCGTACGGTGGGGGCACGGGAAGAGTTCTTGTTTCCTAAATTCTACGCCACTGGCAGAATTGTCATTTTAGTAAAATTTTTCGATTCTCCAACATTTTCTCTGTAAATAAGGCACTCTTGTGTCGTAACGCTAGAGCTACTATTTTTCGAGATATTTAAAGTTGCACATATGGCTGCACAATTCTTCTAATTTTTAAGTACGAGTCTGTCGGTGTTTTTTTGTCATACGGTTGCATGTATTACGTAAAATAAACATTATTAAGTATTTTTTTCAATTTATAATAATATTAAAAATAACAATTTAAAACAGAACAACTACAAAAATATCCCAAACGATAAATATTTGCCAGGAACTATGGCAGCAAATTGTAAATTCCGCTAATTTTATTGCGAATCAGCCAACATATTTTTTAAAGTTAGAAGATCGTTTAGCGAAAGAATGGATTATCTCATTGAGGTTAACGGAGATCACATTGAACATTTGTTGTTAATTGTTTTTAAGTTTTGTTCATAAATTTGATATTCTTCCAAAAATTTTAAAGAAGATCTTGATAATTAATTATTTATTTTGACTTTTTTATGTAGCGCTGGATATTTTTGTAGTTGTTCTGTTTTAAATTGTTTGTTAATATTATTATAAATTGAAAAAAAATACCTAATAATGATTATTTTAAGTAATACATCCAATCGTATGACAAAAAACACCGACATGACTCTTACATAAAAATCAAAAGAATTGTGCAGCCATATGTTCAACGTTAAATATCTCGAAAAATAGTGGCTCTGGCGTTACGAACAAGGAGTGCCTAATTTACAGAGAAAATATTGGAGAATCAAAAAATTATACTAAAACGACAATTCTGCCAGTGGCGTAGAATTTAGGAAACAAGAACTCTTCCCGTGCCCCTGCCGTACGCCACTGGTGACAGCGAAAAAGTCTTCTTTACTATAAGTTGATGTGTCCAAAACTATTTCAACTTACTGCCAAATATCATAAAGAAATATCAAGCAGCATTCGAGTAATGAACAAATTTCATTTTCAATAATCTAAATAAAACACCCTGTAAATCAGTAAGGAGAAATATTTTGTATTAGCAAATTGGGTTAGATCTTCATATTTTGAGCTCAAAATTTCCCTGTTAAAATATTTACACATATTAATGAATCACCCTGTATATATATATATATATATATATATATATATATATATATATATATATATCTAAATATATTTGTATATATATATATATATATATATATATATTATATATATATATATATATATATATATATATATATATATATATATATATATATATATATATATATATATATATATATATATATATATATATATATATATATATATATATATATATATATATATATATATATATATATATATATATATATATATATATATATATATATATATATATATATGTATATATATATATATAAAACAGTAAAATATTCAAAAATCTTATTCCAGGAGGTTTGAAATATATTTGAATTGACCATTCAGTACAAAAGTGAATTATTAATTTCGGGGAAATTAGGACTAAAAATAAAGAAATGAACTGCCATTAATTAGTTTTTTGAAAGTTATGGAAATAAAACATTTCATCTTTAATAATTATAAAAATATGAACATAAGTGCATATGATTACATAAAACTTCAATTTTGTGTAAGTGACTCGCAAAAGTTAGAAAATTTGATATTGAAATCATTACATTTGTATTTGAACAAATATTATAAATGTTGCTTATTTGAATTATTCATTTCGATGCCTTATTATTATCATACCGGCAGATTATTTGTAAAAATTGTAATCAATGCACCACTTCAAAATCATTTGTTATTCAAATTAGTACATTGATATTAGACTCCTATCTTTATATTTATATAGATACCATAGTGAAATTCACAAAAACTGTTACTTACCTGACTTCATTATCGCTACCCTGAACTTCCACTCAAACTTTTTCACAATTCATTCATTATTAATAACAGAATAACAATAGAAATACTATAAGACCTAGTTTTAGACCTATCATTCATTCGCCAAGTCATTAGTGCATTTAATACATGGAATAATTAATGAATTTATATCCAAAATGTTAAATAGCATACTGAAACAGCAGTTGAGATGAGATGTACTTTGGTGAAACAGTTCGAAATTCAAAAAACAGAATATTGGGACATGAAATAAATGAAATTCCTAAAATTATGCAATTACGCAACAGTTCTTTATTTTCGAAAAAACATAAAAATCAATAGTTTTTCCTGTGTGGCTCCTAGGAGATGCTCATTCCAATAATATAGACACCGTTGGATAGTCTTTCGAAAGAACTTTATAATAATGTGCTTTGGTCGTCAGATTCTAGGGGTAGGATTTTTCTGGGCGCACGATTTTTGGCCTGTCTTGGAAGACGGATATTAGTGTGCTTTGCCAGTAGGTCATATAGGTCGGCTGTTGGGTTCAAAAACGCATTTTCATCAGTAGTCTTCAGGAAAATGCTGTGCCTTTCGCCAGAACACAAATCAGATAATTACACGTGGCCATATAAGATATTTTGGTTTGTTCCGCAGTGAGTTTTACCCACCTCAAGTGGTAGAATCGTGATCACACGACTCGTTGAAAATTGGTAGTTTTTGTCTAAGTTCTCCCAAATATAACACAATTTTTAAGAGGATTAGAGAGATGTCTAAAAAAAACGTTGTGTCACATCGCAAGAAATCTCAAGAGGCATGCAACTTCATCAAAAGGTGATTGGACGCCGAAAATAGTAAATATATTTGTGAGTCATTTATAGCTAGAGCACTATGATTTATTCATAAAGAAACCAGAAAAGAAAAGAAGATAAATTTTGACTGAGAAAAGTTTATTTCTTACTCAAAATATATTTCGATTCAAATATTCCTTTGACTCAAAAAAAACTACGGATCTATACCCATAGCAGGAACTTTGCATCTTGTGCACTGACTGAAGAAAATAAAAGATTATCCTTTCCTAAAATTGTCAACTACCTAATCTGTATCTTGCGAAGTACTTTCTGAATCGAATTTCCTATAAAGTTCTCTAAAACAGGTTAGAATCTGTTGCTGTATCATATAGCACGTGTACATTCATTTTAGTTATTTGTATCTGATGATGGTACAGCATAAGGAAACGCATCATACATGTTGAATGAAATTAGTGACATTATGATACACATTTCACTTTTTACGATATATTAAGATATATATATATATATATATATATCTAACGAAAAGATCAATGAAATTCTACATCTTTCTTTGAAAACTAATAATGTTTTCATGGTAGTCATGTCATCAAACAACAAAAATAAACCGAAAGCACCGTGGGAAAATATCACTTCTTTACACGCTTCAACCTGATTTTCAAGGCACATTAGTTTTCTTACAAATCAAAAATTTCAAGTGTAATAATCAATCGCTTGTAAAACATGGAATTGTTCCCAAAATTCGTAATACCACTTGACCTGGGGATCTACGGACCAGGTTCGAAAGTCGTCACTAAAAATGTATATAATGACAAGCGGCAACCAGACAAAAACTCCAATTTGTTAGAACTGATTCTTTTTCTGAAAAATGACCATTTAAATGATGATTTATTGTGGGATACACTTGGTCAAGATTTTGAAAAGTGGATATGTAGCGTTCATCGGGTAATGCCACTTCGACGAGTTCGTGATTATATCAACGATAGTCTTAGGTCAATAATTTTAAATTCTTTATGTAAAAAATTCAATGTTAAAGTGGTTTATTCATGAATATTGTTGGTGGTATCAGGTATTCAGTATTTTTTCTGTTTTTTTCCCAACTTATAATTAAATCATATAAATGATAATTCACTGAATTCAATATACATTATGCCGCTAAAATTATTAAATTAAAAAGAAAGTATTTTTTCAGAGAATAATACTGTTGGAAACATCAATTGATACTGTTGGAAACATCAATTTGACAGAAATCGTTATAGAATAATGGGGTTTCAAGTAATAATAGATGTAGTTAAATTTTTTTTAATATCGAATAATTTTATGATCTATTCGTCAACGATACTGGTATTGATGATATTTTGGGTATTGAGAGTATAAATATTCGAGAAAGAAATTAAATAAAGTACTTATACTAGCAGTCGAAGAACAGTCCCCTGAGGAATACAGCTTAATACTTCGTTTTCTTCCTGTAAGTACCCACCAACTTTGTCTTAATTCATCAAGAATGATACAAATGACTCAATGACATAATGATAAATTCAAATAGTATCATCGGAATTTTGATATCATATGGATATACCTGAATCACAAGTGAATTGAATTTTATAATACATAATAAAATTTCCAAACCGTTTCAGGTAAATGGAAAAAGTTGATGAGCTTCTAAATCATTTCTCTCGCAGTAAGATTCATTATCTGGAAAAGAAATCGAAAAATGCAAACTAAACTGACTGGTGCATCATTTGCAAAAGAAAACTACATTTTATATCAAATAACCATTCCCTTTATGACTCTGCGCCGTTCATAATAATCTCCCCTAGCGACACAACCGCCGTTACGCCCTGAAATGAATGGCAAATGTAGAATTTCCACTGGAATTTTCTCCCGTTTTATTACAGTCTCCACTTTATATTTAAATTCGAAGCAATCCAATATTCGTCCAATTTCATTTCTGTTCAGAACCGTTTTTCCTAGAGCCTCTTGAATTTCCAGGTTTTCTTATTGAACGAATAAAGAGGCGAGCAGCATTTCATCAACGACGGGAAAGTGGGAAATCCGAGGAGAATTGCGAGGAACTCAATCCAAGCGGCCATTTCCCTGGCGTGTAAGTAGTTTTTCATTCAAAGTTGCGCGTGAACTTCTTGCTGTTTTGGATGATATAATTTTGTAGAATTCTCACTACGGAATGATTACTTTTAGGAAAATTTTTGCGCTATGAAAGTTTTCAGAGAGATGAGAGATACACTGTTTTTATAGGGAAATCTTCATTTTAGTTATAAGGGTCCTTGCCTTCAACTCTATAAAGCTATACAAAATCTTAATTTGACAGATTTAATTCAATATGTTATTTTCTATGAAGGATTATTTTGCCATTTGATGAACATAGGTACCATAACTGAGTGAGGGTCGTTAAACTTGGATCTGAAGAATATGAAATTGAAGCATTGAAAGATAAAAGGATTCAGTTCAGTCATACAGACTTGTCATTTTAGAAACTATCGTACAAGTTTAGTATATCTATTAAATTTTCAGCAGGTTTTAACTTTGAAAACCTTATAAAAATGGGTGCGATTAGCAAAGTTGGACCTAGGACCAAGATAGTTTTTCGTTTCATGGCTTTTTATGATGGCACCAAAAACTCAATTTCATATATCTCTATTGGGGGGGGGCTGGGGGGAAATAAATCTTTTTTACACGATAAAGGGAGCAATTTTGAAGCAAAAGGGTTGAAAGTTTGTGAATAGGTAGTTTCGTATGAAACTTTTTATCTATGTTGATAACTTGAAAATTTTTATCTATGTAGGTTTGTATGATATCTTGAATGGAATTGGTTTGAATTGGTTGGGCGGTTGACCCCCCGGGGGAGGAAATAAATCTTGTTTACACGATTAAGGTCGCAATTTTGGAGTAATAGGGCTGAAAGTTTGTAAGTAGGTATTTTCGAAAGATATCTTAGATGGGATTGGTTTTGGTTCGAATTGGTTGGGGGGTTGACCCCCTGGGGGCATAAATGAAGCATGTTTACATGAGAAAGGGTGTAATTTTCAAGAATTGGATTTCAAAATTTGAATTTTCCATTATAGAAGAATACAGTGAACGCTTATAGAGAAGTTACAATTTTTGTTCGAATTTTATAAGAAATACACATTTTTACGACCTAGTACCTAGGTAAGCATAAGTCAACCCATCACGGTGTACAATATATTGTACATCAACTTTACATAATCCTAACGAATTTGTAGTATGCTTCTATTCACTTTACTCACAAAAAATAGTATTCTGTAAACATACTTATTTATATATTGAACTATTTCCTTCACCTAGCGTTGAGTAGTTTATCCAAAAAAAATTTATTAATGGTACCTGCTACTGAGTTGTAACAGTTGTTTCAGAATGTTGAAATGAGGTGGCGCTTCAAATCTGAAAACATGTTGTGTCATGCTGCAATATTTATTTTGGTAATAACCGATACGTGTATTTGTTACTTTCATAGTGAACTTGCTGAAATTGGAGTAAATATTACTATACAATATATTGGACATTGTGAGTAAACGGAAATCGAGGTATGGTAAAAAACTCCACTTCTTTAGAGTTCTTGTTATATTAGATTTATTTCATAGTAGTAGGAATTGAAAAATGAGTAAAAAGTGCCGTTAACTGAAGAACATCTATTGAAACTAATTGAGGAGGGCCTATCAGATATTGAAGGGCTTAGTGATGACGATTATGGGCGGGGGGGAGATGGGGACGTAGAAGTAAGCAATGATTATGATGATGAATATACGGTAAGAAAAAGTACAGATAATATGGAAGGTCATTTTGATGGAAAATCTTTTTCTTCCAGATGTAAATGCCCTGAATGTACATCTAGGACGAATTTTGTTTGTACAAAGTGCAATATACATGCAGTGGCGTAGATGAGGGGGGGATCAAGGGGACCAATCCCCCCCCCCCCATGAGCCTACGATAATTATAATAGAACTGAATAAAAGTCTTCGTACCTATGTACGTATTTAAATACCTTTGCATGAAATTTACTAAGCACTTGCACCTCTTCTGCTATTATGAAAGTGCAATTATAAAAATATCACCTAGATATGTTTTTGTGACGGCTATGCAATTGAGTATTGTATAATTTCCGCGCTTCGAACAGGCCTACCAATCAGAAATGAACATAATTTTAACATTATAAAGTAAAAGTGAATGAAAAGTTCAAATGGCTCTAATGGAAAATTTTCATTTCGACAGGAAGAAGTCAACCAAAATCACCACGCACTTCTCTTTCTAAATTATATACTATACTTACAATTAAACAAATGTGCTCGAGCTTTTGTTTAATGGTGTTGTATTATATCTAAAGCAGTTTTGTTCAATAGTATAGGTGGTGTAACATTTAGGAAGAGAAGAAGTGCGATGAGGTTTTGGTTGACTTTTTCCTACGTACATAAAATTTTTCATTTCAGCCATTTAAGCTCTTTCAAACAAGTTTTTTGGTCCTAGTGACCGATGAAATTCCTGTTTACATTCAAGGAGCGTGACTTCTGCCCATAGAGGATTTTCAATCAATGGCTGAGGAAGCCACTGTGTATTGGCGAAACAATTGTCATGTTAACAAAATATAGTGAAAATCAAAAACTGTGATGTTTTATTTACAATATTTTCAATCAATATTTAATATTTCGAATATTTTTTAATGTAGAGTAGGTATCGAAATATGAGGTTTTTGAAAAATAGGACTGAATTTTGGGTTTGATTGTCAATTTAATTACTTCATAATATTTTGAAGTTAATGAAAATTGTTGCGTTAGTAAAAATTTTCTTGCCACGGCTGGACTTTTACATCATGAACCTTGGAGAAAGATTAACTAATCATGAGAATACAGTCTATTTTAAAAGTGCTTTTGTGTTCAACTTATTTCATCAGTCTCGGAAGAATATGAGCAAATAGCATGTAGATAGTTTTTGAAAAAAATTGAGTTCCGTTCGGGAAAATTGTAAAAGTGATAAACAATTTACTGAAAGAAAAAGAAAACAGTTTGTTTTTCAAATATCTCAAAAACTAATAGATATTTTGATATCTAAATTAAGATACAAAAAGAAGAGCAAATTTCCTATAGGAAATTTTTAACTCCCGGATTTGTAGGATAAATATTCATAATTTTCTCAGAGGGGTAAAAATACGGCCGAAAACAGGTAATCTGGCTTGCGAAAGTCACGCCTATTTGGGACAATTCAACAATAAATATTGTTCAACTATATTGAATATAAAAATTAAGGAATGAAAAATTTCAGGTTCTTATTGGATAGGTAAATTAACAATTATCCAGCGACAACAAATTTGTATCGCTATTTTTCGCGTATTAGTTATGCGATAGTTTTTTGCTGCTTGAAAAAGAACATACATATAATTTCAAATTGATAAAATGTTTCTCTTTTTTCGAAATTAAACTATTTATTATTTTTAGTGGAAAATCATTGTTAATACCTATCGCGCGAATCACGTCAATTTCTACCATAAGGTCTTGTTTTGATAAAGGAAACGAAAAAGCCTTGTGAATCATTGAGTTAAGAGCCGCGAGTCGATGGCTAATTGGACTGAAAGAATTATAACTTATGATGGCGTCTGAGAAAGTAGGTTTCCTGAATATTCTATATGAAAATTTATCCTGTTGTTTCGATATTGTTAGGTCGAGAAAATTTAACGAATTATTTTGTTCTGTTTCTACTGTGAACTTGATCTTATCATGTATTGAATTTAGATATGTTAGGTATAATTTAATATGTCGGTCTGTCCCATTGAATCCAACCAAGATATCATCCACATAGCGGTACCAAAAAATAATATGTTTTTTAGATAGATCTGATTATAATATTGTGGTTTCCATGTTGTCCATGAATATGTCTGCTAATAACGGGCTGAGGGGAGAACCCATAGGAAGACCTGAATTCTGTAAATATATTTTATGTATGTTAACTGTTAAACTATAAATCTGATATTTTTTTCCTCTCTTGGAGCTAGTATCGAAAGACCTCAGAATAGATCCCTGTTAAAAAATTCGATTTTTTAGTTTTTTATTAACAATTTACTTAGTTGCAAAATTAAACACTCTAATCATAACTTTTTTTCCTGATTCTCTTATAAACAACGCATTTATTTATAACAATTTTTTCAAACAATAGGAGATGAACATTGGAAACTACTATTTCCATGTAGCTTCCGAAAATAAAAAACGGACCATTATATTTATTAAAAAAATTTCAACAGGGATTTACTTTAATAGCAGCAAAAACGAATAAATCTCAGATCTATACTTGAACAGTTATCACAATTTTCATGTTCAAGCACCAAAAAATTGTTAATTAAATATTGCATAACTAATAAAAAAATTTCTATTATCGCCGGATTATTCTTCATTCACTGATTCAGTAACTTTTCATATTTGATATGGTTAAATAATGTTTATTGTTGAAGTGTCCTAAATTGGCGTGACTTGCCCTTACCCCATTTCAGCAGTATTTTAACCTCTCTAAGAAAATTATGAATATTGATTCCACAGTTCCGGAAGTTGAGTTTTTCTTTTGGGAAATTTATTGTTCTTTTTGAATCTTTCTTTAGATTTAAAAAATCTCAATTATTGTTTGACATATTGGCAGAAAACGAATCCCCTTTTTTCAGTAGGTATATTGTATATAACTTTCATATTTTTCGCTTGCAAATTTTTAATTTTCTCAAAAAACATCTACATGCTACTCTAAATCGAATGACACTCTGCTTTTATTTCTTCGAAACTGCTGAAAAAGTTGAACAAAAAAGCACTTGTAGACTAGACTATTTTTATTAACTTCAGGGACCTACAGTTTAACGCCGGTTCCGAACGGCCAATGGGATTGAATCTAAGTCATTACCCAACAGATTGATTTTTGAACCACTAAATTCCGGACATACACTAAACTCAAGAGCAAGGTGAAACTCGAACTCACAATCCTCTGTTTACAAGCGATACACCTCACCGCTGGGCTACGGAGGCCTTATTGACAAGACTTAATAAGTATATTAAAAAGATTTTCGGTGTTTCTCAAGCATGATTTATACGAAGTTGACAAAGCAGCTGATAAATTCATCAAAACTGTCAAATTTTATCAGACATTTTTTTAATGCCACACCTGCTGTTCTCGTTAGTTGAAGTGTGGAAGAAATATTTAATAGGTCAAGGCGATGTTAAGCCAAAGAATTTTTTTCCTCATTATTTTGTACTACATGAAAGATTATTTTTACCAACTAATAACACTTTAGACGAAAAACTTATGGCATTTTACACAAAGTCATATCCCCCCCCCATCGCAAAAAGCTATCTACGCCACTGTATACATGTATGCATATAAATGAACAGCTGTAACCTTATATTGTTTTTCAATTGCATTTCATTTTACAAAATCGCAAATACACTACCACTTACTCAAAATGTGTATTGTACAAGTCATATATAACGTTTACTCACAATGTAGAGTATATTGCAAGGGCGCACCCAGGATTGAATGTTTGCTGAACCAACATGTTACGTTTAAGTGAGAAATTTATTCATTAAGTTACAAACATATGGAACGATACATATATTTATCTATTGTATAAAATTCGCTCCATGAACATTTAAAATTTAAGTAAGCATCAAAATTTGAATTTAAACATGAAACTTCAGTTAAACATAATCTATTAAAGAACAAAATCCAGAGAAGTCTCTCAACTATTTTTCCTGGATCAACATACATTTCATAATAAATATTCAACAGAGCTAAACCTGGTGATCTATTTTCTGACATGGAATTTCTTAGATACATTTTTAAACGTGTCAGAGTCGAGAAACTCCTCTCTGTTGTTGCTGTTGTCACAGGTAAGGTACAAAATATTTTAACCATCAAATAAATATTCGGATATATTTGTTTGTTAATATATATATATATATATATATATATATATATATATATATATATATATATATATATATATATATATATATATATATATATATATATATATATTATAGTAAGTCGATTGGACTTTGATATTTCTCACTGCCCGCATGGCGAATAATCATTTTATATTCATGAATCCACAGCGTATACTCAGATTTCAACAAATTTTCGATTACAAAAGCTCATTTTCGTTTACGTCACTTCGATAAAATTTGCAAGGTGTTTTAAAATGTTCTAGATTTTCAGTTTTATTATTATCGCTTTTTGTGAATAAACATGAAAATGAAGATAAAATATCTAGGTAATTGAGCTAACAAATGGTCGGCAAAAGGAATAAAAATTTTAAATACGGCAATACTTTTCAGGATTTTATGACTATAAATTTGTGTTTTTGTGATTCCTGGAATTTCTTTATTCATCTCATATTTTTCGCATATTTCGTCAAAAATAGATTTGTATTCGGTTTCAGAGTTTTGTCTTAGTCAATAAGCTTTTTGTTATATGTTCGATATAATCCGATGCTTTAGTAAAATCAGTGTTAACAGTTTGTAGGAATTGGCTCAGTTTAACAGTATAACTGAACAATTTTTCAATAACATACAGGGCAAATATAAATCTTGCATCTGATATCGATACTAAAAGGGTTCTTGCACAGGATGTGGTTTCTTTTTTGACCTACAACGATATGTCTTCTAATCTAGCAAATACTGAGTGAATCATTTCTGTGAATACCGAATACCGGGAGGGGTTCTGTGGCTGCGGCACCATGACCTCCCCTGGGTGCGCCACTGGTATATTGTACATATCACACCCCCTAGAATGGATGACATAGAATCAAAAAATTTAAAAAAAATAAAAGAGTAAGTCTTCTTAATTTCAGATTTTTATCTTGAAAAAGAGAATGGCGTGAACGGAAAGGATAAGTGGGTTTCCTATTTGATTTAGATTGATGTTCTTATACTATTAAGTCAAGACCAAATTAGCGCCCCACTACTTAAAAAACATTTTATTTTACGGTAGTTGAAGTTGTAATTTTATGCTGATGGAGGTTCTTCTTGCAGTTTTGCCGGAAGCACGTGTTTTTTTTCGGGAAGGAACTGGTTACACTTATCGAATTAAGAATGATACAGCAGTTTCATTTCATCGACCGACTTCGATACAATCTGAACAATGACTCATTCGAAATGAGTAAAGAAACATGGAAGAACAATACCGTGCGTACGCAACGGCTGGCCTTTACCAGCCTCTCAAGATCCTGGCCTCAGATATTTTAGTCCCGATCGAACATAAAACTACGTTTAGTATATTTATTGGCCAGCAGATTGTTACATTCTCGCTGATAAAACTATTTGTGGTGTTCGTATCAATAGAACACTTTAAATGTTTGGAATTTTATTGCTTCCACTGTGTTACTTTTATATGAGACAAGCGAAATTTCGCATAAAATACTATAAATAAACTTCTACAACTTTATTATCTACATAACTGCAATGGAATGTTCGAAACAGATTTTTGGCGTGCTTGTTTTCTTCGTATTAGGTAATTTATTACTTGTCTGATGCAAGTGTATGAAAAAATGAATAAAATGTATCGAATAATTCAAATAATTCCGTAATTGATATTTGGACCACTTGCTTGATTTTTTTCTCTCCAGATCTTTTGTTTGTTGAGCAATTTATCAGACCATATGGCATTTATTAATTTGAGGGTCTTAGTCAGTGTCGATTAGTTCTCCCAATAAACAACTTGTGCGATTATTATGAGGAAAGATATCTGATTCTCAAGGACAAAATCAATAAACGAAAGATGATCAATCTATCTCATAGAAGAACGTAAAAATAATTTATTTAATAATAAAAAATGTCAATATAGACTATAACATTGTTTCAATACATTTTGACCCTGAAGAAGACAATAAACATTGTAGAAAACTTGGAAAAATTAGAACTGCTTAACTACAGCCGTATATATATATATATATATATATATATATATATATATATATATATATATATATATATATATATATATATATATATATATATATATATATATATATATATATATATATATATATATATATATCTATTAATATATATATATATAGATATATATATATATATATATATATATATATATATATATATATATATATATATATATATATATATATATATATATATATATATATAGAGAGAGAGAGAATCACATATGAATATCTATGGTTATAAATAAAATATACACTGAATTATATGAAGGGTTTTGGTGCAGTGTACTAAATATAAAAAATATGAAAAACATCGAATATGTGATACATATGATGAGTGAAAGAGTTATATCAGAAAATACTTTGAAGGTAGGTAACAGATCGAGTAGTGAACAAATTGAAATTTTTCCCATATTTTCTATAGGATAACTTTATCATTGTTGTGCTTTTTTCCCATATAATAAGCTATTCAAATAAAACCTTCGGCAAAACAAAATTTACATTTTTCTCTTTAATCATATCACCCCAATATATTTTCCTAAGGTCATTTTTCAATTTGCTATAATAAACATTCTCTTTTTGACCGTCATGCTGACATCTTGACAGCATAGAAAGTGTTTCATTTGTGTGAACATTGTTCTAGACTTTTCTATTCTACACTTTATTTCTTTGGAGTGATCCCACGATTCTCTAAGGATACCACCAAGATAAGCAAAACTTCGCACTCTCTCGATGGCTTCGTTTTTACAATACAGCACACTGCGTTGATTAGGGGACTTACTTATAACCATGTATTTTGTCTTCTTAATATTCAGTTCCAACCCGTATTATTCGCTTGTGTGTGTAACTCTGTTGGTAAGTTCTTGTAGCCCCTTCAAGTTATCGGCTAGTAACACCGAGTCGTCGGCATATCTGATATTGTTGATTAAGTCACCATTCACTTTAACGTATGATAAGATGCTATATTTTTTGAGTATTGTTGTATGGTGTCGAGACTTCGACGTTGTCCGAAGCAACAGAACAAATATGATATCGTCAACGTTTCTGTCACGATAATAACATGAAAGTACTCAGGGAATGTTCTTAGCAGTAATTTGAAATCATCAACATTTTTCTCTATCCTTTAATATTGTTATGTATTATCTTCAATTTTTTATCATAATTATTTAAATCACCCAATTGATTAACATATCTAGAACGTTATATTTCCACCTGATAACTATATATATATATATATATATATATATATATATATATATATATATATATATATATATATATATCTATATATATATATAAATATATATATATATACATGGTGTCCGGAAATGATGAGCAAACACGAAAAAAAACTATGGGCAAATTTGTTATCCTCCTCCCGATAAAGCCCCAGATAAAGCGTCGAAATATTATGAGCGTGGCAAAACGTAGAGCAATAAAACTGTAAATGAAATCTAACTTTAACACCCTGTAACTGCGTTAATAATAAATTTTCGAAAAATTTTCGAAAAATTTTCATAGGAAGAGGTACTACTTATTTTCGGTCTAGAATTCTCCCCTGAATTTTTAGCTCATCATTTCCGGACACCCTGTATATATATATATATATATATATATATATATATATATATATATATATATATATATATATATATATATATATATATATATATATATATATATATATATATATATATATATATATATATATATATATATATATATATATATATATATATATATATATACACAGTGTGTGCAGAAAAGATGAGCTAAAAATTCAGGGGAGAATTATATATATATATATATATTTATATATTATATTATATATATATATATATATATATATATATATATATATATATATATATATATATATATATATATATATATATATATATATATATATAATATAAATGGTTCATATGTGGCATTCAGGAAAACTATACGGGAAATTTGGTCTTATTTGCAATGAATGGGATCTAGGTTAGCAGATATAATCTAAGAATATGAATTAGCTTGAAATTGGATATAAGGTTTCTGTTTTTTTTAAAGGCTCATTCTTCATCACAAAATCTCAGATGATGTTGCAGATAGTTAAACTTATACCTCACACTCTGTATATCATGAGAGATATATAATTTTTGATATTTATGTTACTGTTTGATAACGTCAAAAAAATAGAATTGAAAATGTTTTGAATAAAACAGGAACTTATTAGTACTTTACTTATTATAAATCTATGTATTGTCCTTCATTGACGTGTCTAGTCAACAGTAAGAAGAAATGATCATTTGTTAGAATTCTATGTGCTTGAGTTGCGGAAGGTGAATTAGAAAAACATTCCTAACAATAGAAATCTGAGCAGTCTTCACGATATAATGGAGTCACAGTTACGTGCCTCGATTTTACCTCAGATACTTGTGGTGCTATGTTATATTATATTCCTTAATTGATTCTTGCCTTTCCGAAGATCTCATATGAGTAAGGTGAGGAGTGGCTTTTATAATACTTAATCTACTCTCAAAGACCGTTTAGAGAAATCAATGAGTTCTCTGAAAGTAAGTAGAAAGCGGAGAGGTAATAATTTTGGCTAAATCAGGAACTTCAAAACAAATTCAAGAATAGAGATGATGGCTCCGTACATATTTTGCCAACAGCTTCTGGTTTGATAAATAATAAGTTCTATAAAAAATATAGTTTCTGCAGTGGAATTCTTAGGACTGAAATTTGTACGGAAGCCAGAAAACTGGCTTCAGTAGTCAGAAAAAACTAACTGAAAAAGCATTTATTCATCAATGCATCAAATATGGACATAATCCTGAGAAATGCCATGCGAATTTTACATGCACGAAGTGTGGTGGGACACATCATGCTATTATGTGCCCGTAACTCGAAGATTCTGAACTGAAGGCTTTTGAAATAGCATAAACGAACACTGGTTACCAGAAGTCATATATAACAAAGGCAGTAGGGAAAGGTCGGGTAAGTTGACGAAGTGGGTAAGATGACGAACGGCTAGTAATTTCTTCAAAGGTAACAATTTAGGTTTTCTGTATGGTGCCGCCATCTTGCCAACTGTAGAGGAGTTAAGTTTGGAACGCCTCCCTGCAACGCTGTGGAACCGTTCACGGATATAGTGCAAATAAGTGTATCTCGCATATCTGCTCTAACATGATCATCGTGTTAGATAAGCTTCTTGACCAATTGTTAAAGGTATGTTGATATTTGATTGTGCTTGATTACTAGTAATGAATATATGTCATAGCATGTTACTACAATTATAATCGATATCTTCTTTGTCGTGGAAATATGCTCTACGGCTTTAAACATAACCTCAACGGATAAGATGGTGCGGGTAAGATGACGAACTCTGTCATCTCACCCGAAGTCACCCACAGGGTCGTAATCTCACCCGCGCACAAAATTTCGCCATAGTCAATTTATTTCATTTCACAGAATGCCACAAAAATATACCGGGAAGTCCGAAAGGTGGTCCTGGAGCGGGGTGAGTTAAATTACTGCATTGAAGGTAGTATATGGTGGTGAATCTTGCAATAGTGCCTTCTCCAAAATATGAACGTCCAAATAACAGAAAAAGTAGAAAAATGACTGCCAGTATAATCACAAGCACGCCAATGAAAAGACAGTTGGAGGAAAAGTTAGAAAATGAGAGGCAGAAGGAAGATTCAAGACGACTGAAAAAATAAAAACATGTTAAAAATCAGAAAGAAACCAGAAACGAAAAGAAAAAACATGCGGAACCAAGAAAAATAACGAAGAAATTATATTATGTTTGGCTTGCGATGAGCGTTTCGAAGATCCACCTACAGAAGACTGGTTTCAGTGCTCGCAATGCTTGAGATGATGGCATGAATCTTGTACCGATTATTCTGGTATACAAGCATTCATATACGTTTTATGCTAATATTCTTCAAATATACTACCTTCGGGTAAGATGACGAATTTCTCTAGTACTTGATTTTTTATTTTTGTAAACAAAATAGTTCAGTTTTTTTGATACTATTTTATGTTTTCATGTGTGTTATATGTTGATTAATTTATATAAATAAACAATTTGAAAACTGTATTCAATGTCGAGCCAAAATAAATTTTTTCTGTTAACATCGTCAACTTACCCGACCTTCCCGTAGCTAAAGTCATGTATTTAATTTTTTTGCGTCAGGAAGAAATAATTCGAGCGCTTCTTGAAAGTTCAAAATCAGTCACATGTAGCAGAATGATAAATATGGAGAACGATTATGGTCGTAATGTTGAAGTACTTGACGAATCTATCATATAGAGCAATGTGGTCTGTGTTTGTAAGGGTCGATGGACAAGTTACAATCTTTTGGTATTGAAATTATAGTTTCTCAGGATAGACCAAAAGATATTCTGATAGGTGCTGATGTAGCCAGAAAATTTTTCACAAAACGTTACGAGCTAAAATGAAGTCTAGTAGCGCTAGAACCCCGATTAGGTCGGGCATCAATGGCAAAACTCAAAGAAATCAGTAACGACAATGCGAAATCATCGATAGTCACGTCTAGTACAGTTTTCTAATATTGAAGGGATTTCTGATTTATGAAATTTGGATATTCTTTGTATACTTATCTGATTCAACGAAAATGAAGGACTCGGAAAGAAACCGGAGAATTCGTCATCGCCCATTTTATTAATATAATCACCAGAAATAATGATGAGAGATATGGATGGAACTCAATAGTTGAGAAAATCGCCATAGAATTGGCCTAATAAAACCTACAAAATAGATGAAGAGGTGATTGAATCTGAGGAAGAAGTATCATTTCAACAAATGTATCCTGAATAAACTGTTTTTCAAAGCATGTGTGAGATCCTTGCATGTTGCCATTCTGACTCTTCTCAGTGTACTGTGAAAAATATTTCTTACTATAATAAGAGAGAAAATGAGAAATCTATAATTTCGGAATGTATCATATATTGCAGAATCAACTCCAAACGTGCAGAAGTTTCAACTATTCCACTGCCCGAAAATAGAGTACGACAAGCTCGCATATTTGAAACCATCGTGGATCTGGCCGGTCCACTTTATACTACTTTACTTTTACTAAAAGTAAAGTCTTGATATGCCTGCATCCGTGTGCCATTTACCTAGCTGTTCATTTAGAACTCCTATCTTCACTTTGTACAGATGTTTTCTTGCAATCATTCAAGATTTGTGGTCAAAAATGGGAGAGCAACAACATATTGTTGGTGCCGAAAATCTTTTCTCGCAGTTGTTTTTGGAAAATGATATCCACTTATAGTACCGCCGAGAGAATAAGAAATGCAATCCTCCAACAGCCGCCTAGTGGGATAGTTGGTGGGAGAGGCTGATTGGAATTATCGAAGATATACTCAGGAAGGTTTTAGGTTGGGCCAGTCAATCCTAGACAGTGTCCCACCACTCTTTGTGACTGTGAATCGATAATGAATTCAGGAACAATTAAATTTTTGCAAGAAGATAGCAGGGACTTCTTTTCACTAACCCCTGCCATGTTTCTGAGATGAATCTCCAAATGTGTAGTTCCAGTATTGGATGTTGTGGAATGTATAAAGAAAGTCAACGTATAAATTTTCGGAGTGAATACTAAGGACACCTGAAATCATTAGCCAAAAATCGTTTCCAGAAAAAGATCAATATTGTTTGTATTTTTTTGATAAGATCAGATAATATGAAACTGCTATACCAGCCACTTGCTCATATCGAAGAGTTAATACCTGTTCGAGATAATAAAATAAGACTGGTGAAATTGCAACTGCGAAATGAATAATTCTAAGACCTCTTAAGAGGCTCTGTTCTTTGGAATGAATTCATCTGATTTGGATCTATCACCACTAACAAGAAAGTATATGAAGAAACTTCTCATAACGAGATACATAAAAATAAACAGAAAGATCATAATGGAGAATTGCATAATGAGAAAATTCTGCAAGATCTTAATCACTTCCGATTACTACACGTTAAGGTAGAGCAAAAAAACCTATCCATAGATTGGAAATGTGTTGGAGTCAGTTATATGAAATTCAGTTCAATAAACTCAAGGTGAGAGGCTGCTGCAGATAGTTGAACTTATACGTTCAACATAGTATATCCAAAAAGTTATATAATTCTTCATGTTTCATTGTCATTGTTTGATAATTAGAAGTTGAAAAGTTGAATTAAACATTTTTTAATACATCTGAGATTCATTAGTACATGTGCTGTTTCGAATCAATATTTTGTTCTCCGTGATGTATTCAGGAATTACTATTTTCATAAAAATTATTCAAGTTCAGTATGTATGAACACTTAAACTTAGTAATACAGCTCCAGTCAAATTAGCCAAAATAATGCCACATAGGAAAAATGAATTACGAAAAGTTGAAATTTGCCAGAGTTGTTCAATGGAGAGTCCTGTACAAAATACCAAAAGTCCACGAGTGTGGGGGATGTGCGAGGGGACAGGGAATAATTTGAAGGCCACTTTTTTCATTTTTTCCTGAATATCTCAAGAAATATTAAGTTTTCGTCAATTGCATACCTACTACACGAGGTACACATATAAGTTCATATTCCAAGCACGTAATAATAACATAATTTACCGCTTGGATGGTTTATGCGTAATTAAGTAATAATAAACAAGACGAGAAGACCCTACAAAACAGGGTTTTATTTGGTTTACAAGAAAATGGTTCAATCCGCCTGTCTTTATTCTACCTACTAGGATCGGCTAGTCCGCTCTCACTCGCCCCTATTGTGCACCTGTCGCTGCTCGCCCCATCCGCAGCTACCCGTTTGTAACAATCTACTTTTTCTTCAAAGTATCAGTGGATATGACTCCGCATATTCAAAAAAGGAAATACTCAGCTGTCAAGCTTTTTAACAAAGATATAAACATGAAAAACATCAGCACAACATTTTACGATCCATCAACATATGAAATAATTTCAGTAGTTGGTGAGCAAATGTTTTCAGCGCTATACGGTGCAAAAGCCACTGCACAGTAAATTGACTACCAACGATATCTGGATTTTATAACACCTTCAGCCAACATCAACCAAACCTTCCCTTCATATATGAAATAATTTTAGTAGTTGGTGAGCAAATGTTTTCAGCGCTATATGGTGCAAAATCCACTGTACAGTAAATTGACTACCAACGATCATCTTCAGCCAACATCAACCAGACCTTCCCTCACTTCCTCCAACAAAGGACTCAGCAAGTCAACACTCTTATAGAGTGTATTTACAACACAGGGGAACAGGTCATCACGTGAGCAATGGGAATAGCGTCGTAGGGAAGATGGCACCTTAGAGCCAGTGAAAACCACCTTCAGATCCAGATTCTATTTTAAACAAAATTTTCTGTAGGTGCGAAGGTAGATGTGAAGGGAGATCTTGTTGCCGAAAAGCAGGCATGAAATGCAGCTTGCTGTGCATCATGTGCCAAGGATCATGCACCAACACTGACGAGTGATGAAGAATTGGTTGAGGACTTTATTCAGGATAACGACTTTTTTGAATAAATTGAGTTTTTTAAACTGGAATTCAAGTTGAAACATCAATTAATGCTATGTTTTGAAACTGCGATTGTTTTAATTTGATGTATTTTATTTTGTAAATATTTCCTTATCTTTCTATTTTAATTTGTTAATGAATATTTCGTGTTGTTAATTTCAATGATTTATGTCTTCTAACAAGAATTGGAAACAAGTTAAGAGTGCATTAATGGAACCTAGCAGGAAAATCCTGACCAAAGTTAAAAAAATAGAAAAAACAGAAATGGATGACCTCAGAAATTCTAAATCTGATGGAAAAACGCCGAAGGGCAACAGCGAAACATACAAAAGAATACAGGAGGAAATTCGGTCAAAAATAAGGCACGCAAAAGAAGAGTTCTACAGAAACAAATGCGAAGAAATAGAGACACTTCTGGCAAAACATGCTAATTTTAATATACACAAAAAGTAAAGGAATTAGCAGGATTACAGCAAAATGGACACCCTACAATACTAACCGGCCAAAGGGGCGGAAAAATTATCACAGACATTGAAGAGAAACTAAAAACATGGAAGAACTACATAGAGGAACTCTTTGAGAATGATACGGATATTGACAGAATAGAAACAGACTTAGAAGATAGCGTACCAGAGATCACTAAAAAAGAGGTAATCCATGCAACATGGGACAATAAGAGACGGAAAAGCTACAGGCCCAGACGAGTTGCCTTCTGAAATTCTAAATTGGTAGAAGAAAAGAAGATTCACCATCTTAAAAATCTTTTCAACACTATATACAGAACAGGTATCATACCCAAAGAAAGGCTGTTATCAACGTTTGTCGTCATTCCAAAAAAGCATAATGCAAGGCAGTGTACTACAGACTACCGAACTATTAGTCTCATGAATCACACGCTAAAAATATTTCTGAAACTGATACATAATAGAATTTACAAAATCCTAGAACAAGATATAGAGAAGACTGAGTTCAGTTTTCCAGATGGCTTTGGTACAAGAGAAGCACTCTTTGTACTGGACGTTCTTGCGCAACGGAGTATGGACATGACACAGGACCTTTATATATGTTTCATTGATTACAACAAAGCCTTCGATAAGTTACGCCACGAATTTCTCATCCAGCTTCTCATGCAGCTTCTTAAAAGTAAAAAAATACACCCGTAACGTCAAAATCATCACGAATCTTCACTTTAATCAAAAAGCAGTTGTGAAGATAGAAGAAAAAAACACAGATAAAATAAAAATCCGAAGATGTGTCAGGCAAGGATGCGTGTTATCGCCGATGTTGTATAACCTCTACTCAGAAGAAATAATGAAAAGAGCATTAGAAGACGAATCCAAGGGTGTTATAATTAACGGAGTGCACATTAACAATATAAGGTATGCGGATGATACTATTCTAATGGATACTAGTCTGGAGGATTTACAGGTACTATTAGAGAAAGTAAATAACACTAGTGAAGAATTTACTAGTGTTATTGTCGCTAAATGTAAAAAAGACTAAGTTCATGATATTATCCAAAACAACACAAAATAACGCCCAAATCATAGTAAATAACCAAGCAATAGAAAGAGTCGAGAGGTATAAATATCTAGGTACCATTTTAAATGAAAACAACGAGTGCACTGAAGAAATCAAAACCAGGATAGCACAGGCGAGAGCAACATTTATGAAAATGAAAAGGGTGTTTTGCAGCAGTGACCAGTGATTTAAAGATCAGGCTGGTGAGATGCTATGTGCTATCGGTACTGTTCTATGAAGTAGAGATAAGGACCCTTAACGGGATAGAAATGAAAAGGTTGGAGGCCTTCGACCTAGGGATATACCGCAGAATGCTGAAGATGAGATGGACCGATAGAATAACGAATGTGGAAGTCATGAGAAGAATGAGAAAGGATAAAGAGATTACTCATACAGTAAAAGATCGCAAACTGCGGTATTTGGGACATGTGATGAGGGGAGAAAAATACCACTTACTGCGACTCATAATGCAAGGAAAAATACAAGGACGGAGAAGTGTGGGGAGGAGACGCCATTCTTGGTTGCGAAATTTGCGAGACTGGTTCAACTGCACCACTAATCAGCTATTCCGATCAGCTGTATCACGAATACGCATAGCCGTAATGATTGCCAACCTTCGCAACGAAGACAGCACTTAAAGAAGAAGAAGATGTCTTCTATGTTATCCTATTTTGTTGTACGCATAAACACTATAGATCTTGTTAATATGTCTCCATCCCTCATCTTAAGCTCGACCAAAGCTCGATGATCCCGGTACAAAATCTGACGCAATAATACTGTATTCCATTTATACATGAGGTATGATTTGAAGTTAACATTGTGTTTTATACTTTGCAATATAAATAAGTGAATTATGTCAATTGTATACTATGAAATCCATAATATTCTCATTCAAAAGAAGTTCCTCTTGTTTCACCCCATTATATCGTTCAAACTACGAAAAAAATTAACAGGGCCATTTTTGGAAAGAAGTTTTTCTATTTTAATTTTGTATATAATCAATTTCACTCAAAACAATATATTTCTTGAAATATTTAGGAGAAACTAAAAAAAGAAGCTTTCAAATTGCTCCTCTCTTCGCACAGTCCCCACCCACCTGGACTTTTGGTATTTTATACACCATACTCTGCCAAATTTCAGCTTATCGCGTTTTTTTTTTCTTAATTTTCTTATTTTACTAGGCTAAGAGTATTGTTTCCTAGGCAACAGTGATGTGATTCTATTTGTGGGGGAAATTCCTAGTGTTATAAAGTGTACGGGTTTATATCTATGATCAAATAGGTATCGAATAGCGTATATTCTCGAAAAATACAAAAAATTCCAATTGTTTTCTTCCCTTTTGAATGAATAAATTTGCACATAATACAAACGGACAGATTACAATAATCGTATGCGAAAAATAAAAAACGGAATATTCAAATTTGCGCTCGAGTGCACCATCCGGTTGTTTTGTTCTGAAGGAGATCGTGTTTTAAGTGTGGTCCGAAATGGAGATCTCACAGACTGTGTAACAACTTCATTCGAATTTGAAATTATACAATGCCATGTGTCATTTGAATGTAGCTTCAATATATTTTTCAATATTCATGTTATTGCGGAAGCATTTTTCTCTTTATGCGCTTGACAATATTTATGATGTTTTTCTATTCTAAATTCACTGAACTGAGTTTCTTCTATAAATGAGTTTTAATTAGAAAAATTTTTCCACTTCAACACGCCAGTATCGAAGTGTTCATCATTTCATAAATACAAACCATATCATGAATTTCAAAATTAGAGGATCTTTACACACGCAAACCCCACCAAATTGAGTTGAAGGGTTGAATATTTGCAAGTGGATTGACTTGATGCTGAGAAAATGTGTTTTGAAGGTATAATAGTATATTCTGTAACAAGGTTAGAATGAAAATTCGATGCGAGTGGAAAAGTTCCGAGCGCGAGCCGAAGGCGAGCGTGAGGAACCACGAGCATCACGAATTTTCATTCTAACCGAGTAGCAGACTATACTTTCTCCACGATCGAAAATTTTAGATATATATTTTTATATGAAAACGAACAAAAGATAATTTATATTACAGAACTCAATCACAATTATATTAGGTAAACACTCAATAATTCAAGAAACATTCTACTTTATATTAATTGTTATATTTGTATAGTTCTCGAAATGAAAACTGGTACATTATTGGTAGAATTTTCAACAATTGCGTGGTTTGTAGAAGATGAACTAACAGTCACATAATTTGAAGTGGAAGGCATGATTAGCGGTGTATTAGATCCAGTAATTGATGAGACTAACTTATTTGCTTTATTTATTCGATTTTGCACCGAATTTTTTATGTATCCTTCTGGCACTTGAGAAGACTTCCACCTCCCATGCCTTTTTAGTGTTTCCATATCTGCTCCTGTGTCCACTAACACAGTGGCCGACGTCCTCCGATAACAATGACCAGTGTAGTGGTGTATTTTCACACTCTGATTCTGAACCACTGAATAAATTCATAATACTTATTATATTTTCGAATGAAAACGTGACAGCAATAATTTTGACACTTACTCAAATTTGCCACTAGGATGACAATCAACTGCGTCAAGGCTAATGTCATTATTGCTAGCCAGTGTGAGAATATTATTTTACTCACAATCGATCGGTAATCGATGGTTTTCTAACCTTCAAAACAGTCGGGAAGCGCTTCATTACATACTTCATACTTTCCCGGCTAGCAAATCTCACTTTCCCGGCTAGCAAATGTCACTTTACCGGCTAGCTTGTGTCACTTTACCTACTAGCATGGAAATAAATCAGAATTAACTCGATATTCTTTTAATATAAAAGAAAAAAAATATTTGGAATTATAAATATTAATAGTTACATTCGAATTATGATTACTATTGACCGTTGAAGCAAGACCTAGTTGCTTAAAGTTATGAGTTTCAGAATTCAATTATGATGCCGACGTTCTAGGATTTTCAGCATGAGGCAACATATTAGCTATTTTTGATTGTCCATGCAAAGAATTCTCCACATAACCTTCAGCCACGGTACTAAATTTCCACCCCCCTAATCTCTTCACCTGTCGAATGTCTCACCTGTACTTGCTAATAATGTCGCTGAAGTACGTCTGAAACAATGTCCTGTGAACCCATTATAATTTTCTAGTTTTAAAAAGGTTTTTGGGAAAACTTCCGATAGAATTATGCCCAAAAGGCTGTCGTGTAACTTTGCCAAACCTCATTTGTAAGAACAACATTTCACAGTCGATTTTGTTGCGCATATCACAGTATTGTTTCACTACTTTCATCCATTCCGGTTTTGTAATCACAAATGTACGCCAGGAATAGGTTTTGGTTATACTAATCGTTATTGTAATTCGATTTTCTATAATTTCCAAATCATTTATTTCCACTTTTAGAAGTTCATCACACCTTCAAGTTCCGGAAATGCCAATAATCAAAGTAACCTGAAAGAAATTCTGGTGGTTTGGATTCAAATTCGCAGTCAAACATTTTTCGTTAATATTGTCAAAAATTAAATTGTGAATTTTGACCCAAATGTCAGATCGAATCTATGGTTAAATCAACTAACATTTTATGTTTCCTAATTAATAAAAGTAATAATTATTATCAGAACTTGATTATTAATGTGATCGATTGTGAGTAAAATAGTATACAAACCTCGGGGAAAATCATTCCAGCCTCACGTCTGCAGCACACCTCGGTGCTGCGCACCTCGGTATGCTACCTTGCCGTTCGGCTGTAATAGATTACTTCCCCGCTCGGTATGTAATATACTATTATCACAAGGGAGAGAAAGCAAATACATTTAAATTGCATGGGGGCAGAGGTGTTGCAGAATATTTCTTCAACCTCAAGAGAGAGAATTCCAGCATTCTGTAATCAAATTTGATATCAGAATTGACGAATTCTGTGATGATCGTGGAGAAACATTTTTCTTTCATCATCGACTTTTTTATGAAGAGATTTCTTGCTTTTGAGGATTTCAAATCTCGAGTTACAGTATTGAAATTTTGTGCATCTTTAGAAGTACCTTCTAAAGATTTCATTTATTTTGCATTGTGGTACAGAGAAATCACATTTTTTCTAGGGTTTTAAGATTTTGCTCACCTTCAAAGCCCCTCCAAATTGTCCAAGAAGTAAAGGATTCGTTAGTAAAAAGATCAAAAATGATGTTGGCACCTACGTCTTTAGTGATGAAGTTCGGCCGCTTACCCGATTTCTTTATGTGAAAGTAATAAATATTTGAATTAGTACATTCCCTTTTTTTCCTAAAAAATCTTGTAGTGTTAACCTCCTCAACATTTTATTGATAATTCTGTTAATTGGCATATTCGAAAATATTAATAGAAATTAAGTCGAACAAGAAAAATCAGTTAATAATGGAAAAAATATCAAAAAAACCTTCCACACGTCCAGAATTATTCTTGGCGCAAAACACCTAAATGTATAGATTTTGCGAAAATTTGGGCTCCTTCAAACTCGAAAAGGGAGTGACGGAGGGGTGTAGAAATGAAAATTTAAAAAACCAATGATAAACGATTTTGAAACTATTCATGAACTAGATTTTGAAAATTTATCCTTCTAGAGTTATTTGGAGTGCACCCTCAACGATTCTCCAGATTGAAATAATTGGTTGAAAGTTTTTACTTATATTGGAATGGTGAGCTTCTTTGAGGCCTCAATGATATTTCTTAACCGTCGCTATTGTGATGTAGAGTTTTGAGGTTTTGCTCAGCTCTAAAATCCCTCCAATTTGATTTAGGCCTTTGAGATTTTTTATGTGAAATAATCAAAAATGTGAGGAAAAACGATCTTAGTGAAGGAGCTCGCTCTGCTGCTCACGCAGGTTTTCTTATTGGCGATGTTGATCAGTTAAATATAAAAATCATTCCAATTTCATTCCATTTTATTGCTTGATACATATATATATATATATATATATATATATATATATATATATATATATATATATATATATATATATATATATATATATATACATATATATAAATATATATATATATATATATATATATATATATATATATATATACATATATATATATATATATATATATATATATATATATATATATATATATATATACATATTGAATCCTGATCACATAATGTGATAAGTTTGTTGAGAATGAAGGAATATTATGAATATATTATATATTAGGACATAATTTGAATATGAAATAATAATATATTTTATACATTCTTGGACTAAGGTCGTATTTTCTCCTAATGTCCATTCTCTTTCACATACGAATTCTTAACGCACTAATGCAATTTGGAGGGGCTACGGAGGTGAGAAAAACCTTAAAATCCAAGAAAAAATAAGGAATATGTTGAGTAAAATGGATGCGGTTAAGGAAAATAGTTGAAAAATATACTTTTCTAACATCAACCCACTAACTCAATCTGAAGGAGCTGTGGAGGAGCGTAGAACACCAGAAAACAAGGAACGACAAGAAATCCCCACATAAAAATTGCAGCACTTGAAGAGAGATCTTTAAACTGCTAAAAGGAACTATTCTAACAACATAACTCAATCTACGTACAAACTTTTCAGACACTAACTCAAACAACAATCGACGGGATTCATGGATCCAAAATAAAAATAAAACGGTTTTTGGTTCCATATATCCTCCGAAAAACCTCAATTCAGAATACGTTATTTATAATTAATTTACACCGTTTTTGCAACCTGTCCGAAAAATTTGCGATCATGTACCTTCCATTCACATCCTTTCCCAAAGGTTGGAGATGCCAAACCTTTGACTGAATTTAACCAAGTTTTTGAATTTAACCAAGTTTTGATAGATTTTATTCAAGGAAAATAGGAAAAATAAACTTTTATTTGTAAATTATTCATGATAAATCAATGATTATAAGTGTAAGCAATATTCAATTAGGAGTTGTTCATTTCTCAAGTCAATCTTTTTTAACAATTACTTCACTGTTGTAAAATTGACTATTTTTTTATATTCTGCCTATTGCTATAAAAATAAGGAATAATTATTTTTCAACAAAACCTGACGGCAATTCACTATAATAAATATCTTACTGCCTCTGAAGAAATGTCATGAAACGGATTTTCAAGATCTTTTAACATATATAAATCATTTAAGTTCAATAATTCCATTCGCTCGAATAAATATCTTGAAAGGCACGATTCAACTATCTAATGCCAACTATCGCCGCAGTGACCATGAAATACTGTCATTTTCTGTTGACAGTTGAATTCCTAACGAAATACATTAAAATTCAATTTGAGTCATTGATTGCATTCATGTGGTCAAACAAACAAACTGTTATAGAGCGAGGGATACTAATGAGAATCGATGTGCAATTTATGAATGTTGCACGAAGTACAATAGATATCGTACATGCTTTTGTCAATATCGCACTATATAGTATAAAATGACAAAACAATAATTACCTCTATAACGTGATACTGATAAATTTGTCACTTCTTAATGACCAGAGTCAAAATAACCAGGGTGTTTTTAGCATTGTCATTGAACACTAATTAGTTACAAGTTTATACATATCACAAAAATTTAGGTTAATTTTTTTAATTTGATCATTGCATTATGGATAAAAGAGTGTTTTGAGTTTTTTCAGAATATAATTACTTTCAATCTTTAGTCTTGAAGAGGACATTTTTACTTCGAATTATGTACTCAACATACATTCAACATACATTTAAATCTTACACAAGTTAAGAAGATTAATTTCAATGACTATGAACCAGTCAAAATCGAGTATAGTTACAAGTAAAGGAGAAACAGAAGACTTTGTAGTTAATAGAGGGGTAAGACAAGGCGATGGTCTCTCAACAAAATTGTTCAATTTAGTCCAGAGTATGTTATGAGAAACGTAAATAAGGGGAATTTAAGAACGATCGGAGGTCAAATGACATACTCATAGTAACGAAGCGACGAGTAATAATGAAACAAATGCTATTAGAAATAACAACAGAAGGTGAGAAGAAGGGATTAAAAATAAACAGTAGCAAAACAAAGATAATAAGATATGGAAAGCAGTGTGAAAAAAAATTATAAAAATGGGTGAATACAAATTTGAGGAAGTCGAAAAATTCAAATATCTGGGGGTTACGATCAGCAGTAACGGAGAACGAAGATTAGAAATAAAAGAAAAATAATGGCAGTTAATAGGACATTCCATGCCAATAAGAAACTATTAAAAAGTAAATTATTACCAAGGGCCACTAAACTCAAAATTTATAACACAATGGGAAGACCGGTTAGTATATATGGAGCAGCAAACGATGACAATGACAAAAAGAGAAGAATAGGAATTGAGAATAGTGGAACGAAGAATAATGAGAACAATCCTAGGACTAATGAAAGTTGATGACAATGAATACAGGTAAACGATGAACTATGAAATACTGTGGGAAATGAACGGCGAATATATACCTAGTGAAACGAATATAGAAGCAAAAAATAGAATGGCTCGGCCATGTATGGAGAAGAAGAGAGGATGCAATGGTCTGCTCAGTGCAGCAGTGGGAACCAGGAGGTAGGAGAAGGCGAGGAAGACTCAGATCTGAGTGGCTGAAGGAAGTGGAGGAGGATTTAAGACAGGTGTATCTGGGTGGAAGGAAAAAGCTTAGGACAGGGCTCTATGGATGAAAATGAGCGAGAAACTATAGGATGGGGACTGATCCACCCCAGAAAGCGGATCTAGAAAGCATTTATGCGGAGCAATCACACATGGGGTGTTTAGCCATTGTTTATTATTATTAACATTCATTTAGAAATTTTGGAATATCCTTAGAGGTAGGAACATTCTTCAATAATTGCTATTCTGCAACGCATAAAAACAAATTATTGTATTTTCAAATGAATTACATGCACTCAAAGAGTTTAAAATTGATACGTTAATTAGAAGTATGATAAAGTTGATATCATACACTTGTTTATATACTTAGTTTGTTAGCTACATACAAGTAAAGCAAATATAAACTGTATTCAAAATGCAAGTGATAGTATCCTATCAATCATTACTAACGGAGGTACCACATACTTACTTAGCATAGTCAAGTAACCACTGGATGGCAATTTTTTTCCAATTTTAATCTTTCATTTTTATAATGGAAATCCATTTTAAGTGAAAAGCATAAACTCTATTCTACTTTAAATAGTTAACAAAATAAATTTCTCATTTATCATCATATAATTAAGTAAATTCGAGATTCAACAATAAAATATCTCACGCTTATTTAAGCCTCCCAGACCGATCACCTATGCAAATTATATTAACCTATACTTTTGGAAGTCAAAACCAGGTGATAGGTAACGCCAAAACGTTTATATATATATATATATATATATATATATATATATATATATATATATATATATATATATATATATATATATATATATATATATAAATATATATATATATATATATATATATATATATATATATATATATATATATATATATATATATATATATATATATATATATATATATATATATATATATATATATATATATATATATATATATATATATATATATATATATTTATAAAAGGTTATATTGGGCACTCGGCAGAAGGAGGCTAGATTTAAATCAAACAACCATTGGTCATGAACATCTATATTTCGGTCCTTAGTTTGGGACCTTCATCAGGATGCTGGAAGTCAAAGAACTCACATAGTAACACAAAAAAATCAACCAAAATGTAAGCAGTGGAAAAGCCACACAAAACCACAATTGTAAAGTTACTTACATGTGACAAGTTGTGAAAATAGAGCGGCGAAAAACGAATGACACAGAGAGAGCATTCAAAAAGTTATTTAAAAACAAACAAAGGCATAATGATGACAAGTATAAAAGGAGATATTAAATCTCTGGAACATAATAATCAACTAAAAATTAACATCAAAAAGACCGGCTTAAACATGGCCAAGTCAGGTTATGCAGTAATTGACAACTAATGAAAAAGGACAGTCTTGACAGACCGACCACAAAAAAGCGAGAAAAAGAATAAACCACAAAATCAGTGGTGACAACAAATGAAAATCTAACTTAAATTCAAAACATAATAAATTATACTGAGAGTGAGCTGAAATTTAGATTGGCAGAGCCCTTATTAATGGAAAGAAGGTAACTGTAAATATTGCTAAGACCTTTAATGTCAGATCTCTTGCTGACGGCATTGTCATACTCGTTGATGTAGCACATCTCCAAAAACAATCTCTTGTTACAATTAGATTCAAATGACAAAACTCGAGTGTTCGGAAAATCAAAACTATGCAAAAAGTTCTTCGCGTGCAAAGCCAAGGCACACCTATCAGGATGGAGACGAATATCACTTTTATGTAAACTGATTCTTCTGTTTAGGGACTGAGAAGTCTGGCCAATATAAACATTGGAACAATCCGAGCATGGAACAGAGTAGACACAATCCGACCTGGACATAAGGGGAACCCTATCCTTGAGATTGGTAAAAACACACCTATTTGTAACAACATTGTACTTGGCAATCTTGACATTCTCCACGGAGGGAAAAATGTGCAATAACTTACTCGTCAAACCATTTAGTGACGGCAACGAACCGAATTTAAACCTAGTAACCGGTGAACCAGGAACAACTGCTGAAGCAGGATGTGCGGCCGTCGTCTCTACATTGCCTACATCATTCTGGGCTATCGGTGTACAAAAAATAAGTCTCTCCAACAAGCCAAGCGGATAACCATTCTCTCTCAAAATTCTGTATAGCACATTCAAGGAGTCATGTCGATAGTCTTGATGAGCTCAGGACCCTATTCTTCAGGTTGTTGATAACGTTCATCTTCATTCGCCAATCATGGTTAGAATTATAGTGGATATACCTGCCGGAAGAAGTTGGTTTCCTGTACCAATCCAGTTTAACAACGTTTCCATCCGTACTTATGACTTTGGTGTCTAAAAAGGGTACAAAGTTATCCCTTTCTTCTTCAATCGTGAATTGTATATTCTCGTTAAAGGAGTTGAAAACATCCAGTAATTCTTGTTTCTTATCTGAGGGAACTGGCAAAATCAGATCATCCACGTATTGATACAGAAAAAACGGTTGAAAGGATAGTCGTTCTAAGCAACACTTCATGAGAACAGTCATGGCTAAAGAGGCGAGGATAGGACTGAGATTACTGCCCATCGGACACCCAAAAATTTGTGAAAAAAATTCATCCTTGTATTTGAAATAGTTAGAGTCAAACAAGAACTTCAACAAGCTGATAAAAAACTCCATAGGAATGTTGGTAACCGTCCGGACAAGCTCCCAATTAGAAATGATAGTGTCTCTCGTAAACTCCCAAGAAACATTGGTAAATAGGCTAACTACATCTAAGGAAACAATCACATGGTCATGAGGAATCTGCAAGCCATTAGTTCTCTCAGCAAACACATAGGAATCCTTGACTGAAAAGGTGTGGAACGAATCATCAAAGGCCACTTTAAGAATATCCGCAATAAACTTGCTAAGCTCGGAAGTAGGAGAGTTTATGGTTGAAACAAAAGGTCGCAGTGGTACATTCTCTTTATGGATCTTAGGTAAACCATATATTGTGGGAGGAACACCTTTGTAACTATTCAATCTTCTCGCCGTGTGACTATCAATGAATTCACCGTCCTTTAGTTCCTTGATAAGGGCATTGTTCTTGGATTGAATTTTCGAAGTTGGATCCGAAGGGAGCCTCCTGTAGACAACATCCTCCCCAATGAGGGCCGACATCTTACTCTCATATGACATTGACATGGCAACTGTGACATTTCCCTTGTCCGCCATAGTGACAACAATATCGCTACGTTCCCTGAGGTACCTGGTAGTTCTCAACAAAGTCCTATGTATTGGATTCTCTCGGCTCCAAGACTCATGTATGAAATTAGTGATAGCATTGGTGGACTTGGCTCTCAACACATCCTGCAAATCCGGGGGGGCCAACCTCACAATGGACTCTGAATCAGCCCCAAACTAGGTCCCAAACTAAGGACCGAAATATAGATGTTCATGACCAATGGTTGTTTGATTTAAATCTAGCCTCCTTTTGCCGAGTGCCCAATATAACCTTTTATAAGTTAGAAGTTACGGCAATACTCCTTGTATCAATCATTTCAGATGGTTTTTTATCAAGATATCAAGAACACCTATGGAAATGGGAGTCCTGAAGGACCTCAAATTATGGGCTAACTTTAACACCAGAATGGCGAAGGCGAATTGCAGAAGGAATTTTCTACTTAGATGCAGATCACACGGTATCACCCCGCGGCACATTGTACAGAACATTAAGTGTATTGATAATCTTAAGGGAGGGAATGCAGTAGACAGTAGGAAGGCATTTGCCCTCGGAAATAAGGTAAATTCTACTTTACTTAATTTGGAAATTTCAATTGTTATTAAAAAGATCAGTTCTTTGCGTGCCAGTATGGCTGTTGTTTATGCTAGGTTCGAGTCAGTTTTACCAGAACATATCCTTATAACTTACAAGCAAACTCAAATTAAATCTTTTGATAGAGTCACTACAGTTTGCACGTCCAACCTTAAGTCTTAATTTAACTCACTTTATAAGAACTCCACTGATGATATCAGGGTCAAGGATTCTTGGTTCGTTAATCTCTCTGAGCATGTTTTTCATCGTGATGTTTCACACCTTCTTAGTTTGGGCCCCAAATTTGCACACAATGTTCCAGCAAAGAGTCTGTCCATCAAGTCAATCTTGGCTGATTCAGAGTCCATTGTGAGGTTGGCCCCCCCGGATTTGCAGGATGTGTTGAGAGCCAAGTCCACCAATGCTATCACTCATTTCATACATGAGTCTTGGAGCCGAGAGAATCCAATACATAGGACTTTGTTGAGAACTACCAGGTACCTCAGGGAACGTAGCGATATTATTGTCACTATGGCGGACAAGGGAAATGTCACAGTTGCCATGTCAAGGCTGTCATATGAGAGTAAGATGTCGGCCCTCATTGGGGAGGATGTTGTCTACAGGAGGCTCCCTTCGGATCCAACTTCGAAAATTCAATCCAAGAACAATGCCCTTATCAAGGAACTAAAGGACAGTGAATTCATTGATAGTCACACGGCGAGAAGATTGAATAGTTACAAAGGTGTTCCTCCCACAATATATGGTTTACCTAAGATCCATAAAGAGAATGTACCACTGCGACCTATTGTTTCAACCATAAACTCTCCTACTTCCGAGCTTAGCAAGTTTATTGCGGATATTCTTAAAGTGGCCTTTGATGATTCGTTCCACACCTTTTCAGTCAAGGATTCCTATGTGTTTGCTGAGAGAACTAATGGCTTGCAGATTCCTCATGACCATGTGATTGTTTCCTTAGATGTAGTTAGCCTATTTACCAATGTTTCTTGGGAGTTTACGAGAGACACTATCATTTCTAATTGGGAGCTTGTCCGGACGGTTACCAACATTCCTATGGAGTTTTTTATCAGGTTGTTGAAGTTCTTATTTGACTCTAACTATTTCAAATACAAGGATGAATTTTTTTCACAAATTTTTGGGTGTCCGATGGGCAGTAATCTCAGTCCTATCCTCGCCTCTTTAGCCATGACTGTTCTCATTAAGTGTTGCTTAGAACGACTATCCTTTCAACCGTTTTTTCTGTATCAATACGTGGATGATCTGATTTTGCCAGTTCCCTCAGATAAGAAACAAGAATTACTGGATGTTTTCAACTCCTTTAACGAGAATATACAATTCACGATTGAAGAAGAAAGGGATAACTTTGTACCCTTTTTAGACACCAAAGTCATAAGTATGGATGGAAACGTTGTTAAACTGGATTGGTACAGGAAACCAACTTCTTCTGGCAGGTATATCCACTATAATTCTAACCATGATTGGCGAATGAAGATGAACGTTATCAACAACCTGAAGAATAGGGTCCTGAGATTGGCTCATCAAGACTATCGACATGACTCCTTGAATGTGCTATACAGAATTTTGAGAGAGAATGGTTATCCGCTTGGCTTGTTGGAGAGACTTATTTTTTGTACACCGATAGCCCAGAATGATGTAGGCAATGTAGAGACGACGGCCGCACATCCTGCTTCAGCAGTTGTTCCTGGTTCACCGGTTACTAGGTTTAAATTCGGTTCGTTGCCGTCACTAAATGGTTTGACGAGTAAGTTATTGCACATTTTTCCCTCCGTGGAGAATGTCAAGATTGCCAAGTACAATGTTGTTACAAATAGGTGTGTTTTTACCAATCTCAAGGATAGGGTTCCCCTTATGTCCAGGTCGGATTGTGTCTACTCTGTTCCATGCTCGGATTGTTCCAATGTTTATATTGGCCAGACTTCTCAGTCCCTAAACAGAAGAATCAGTTTACATAAAAGTGATATTCGTCTCCATCCTGATAGGTGTGCCTTGGCTTTGCACGCGAAGAACTTTTTGCATAGTTTTGATTTTCCGAACACTCGAGTTTTGTCATTTGAATCTAATTGTAACAAGAGATTGTTTTTGGAGATGTGCTACATCAACGAGTATGACAATGCCGTCAACAAGAGATCTGACATTAAAGGTCTTAGCAATATTTACAGTTACCTTCTTTCCATTAATAAGGGCTCTGCCAATCTAAATTTCAGCTCACTCTCAGTATAATTTATTATGTTTTGAATTTTAGTTAGATTTTCATTTGTTGTCACCACTGATTTTGTGGTTTATTCTTTTTCTCGCTTTTCTGTGGTCGGTCTGTCAAGACTGTCCTTTTTCATTAGTTGTCAATTACTGTATAACCTGACTTGGCCATGTTTAAGCCGGTCTTTTTGATGTTAATTTTTAGTTGATTATTATGTTCCAGAGATTTAATATCTCCTTTTATACTTGTCATCATTATGCCTTTGTTTGTTTTTAAATAACTTTTTGAATGCTCCCTCTGTGTCATTCGTTTTTCGCCGCTCTATTTTCACAACTTGTCACATGTAAGTAACTTTACAATTGTGGTTTTGTGTGGCTTTTCCACTGCTTACATTTTGGTTGATTTTTTTGTGTTACTATGTGAGTTCTTTGACTTCCAGCATCCTGATGAAGGTCCCAAACTAAGGACCGAAATATAGATGTTCATGACCAATGGTTGTTTGATTTAAATCTAGCCTCCTTTTGCCGAGTGCCCAATATAACCTTTTATAAGTTAGAAGTTACGGCAATACTCTTTGTATTTATATATATATATATATATATTATATATATATATATATATATATATATATATATATATATATATATATATATATATATATATATATATATATATATATATATATAACTGGGATTGAATTCTCAGATACTTTAATTCACAGCGTAAAACTCGGTGCTTTTCATTAGTTCATACATAGGTTGTTTACTATTCCATTATCGGAAACGAATTTTCAAACTGAAGTTAATATAATTAAATTATCAGCCACCAATAACCTTTTCAATGAAAGTCTTATCGATCAGCTCATTCGGAAAAAACGAATACAAAATCTGTTGCATTCAATATACCCCACGCAAACTATTAATGAAGAACAAAAATACTTCCCAATAAATTTTGTGCCGAATTTGATTAGCAAAATTTGTAACAGACTATCGAAAAATAATGTTAAAACAATTTGTATAAATAAAAGAAACTTGAAGTTATTCTTGTTCACTAATAAAGAAAAATCTTACATCGGAGAAGGCAGTGGTGTTTACAAAACATTTTGCGACGAATGCCCTGCTTTATATATTGGACAAACAGGAAGGAATATAAACATTCGTGTTGAAGAAAATAAGAAGTCAATTTTACAAAATAAAAATACCACTGGCTTCTCCGAACATTGTATAAAATTTAATCATTTCCTGGATTCCAACAAAACCCAATTGTTGCATTCAGGTTACAATGGAAAGCGCCTTGACCTTCTTGAATTTCTTGAAATAAGTTCCGCCCATAATAGTAAATTACCCCCTGTAAAGAAACAGATTGATATCCAGGTATCACCTTTGCTTTTGTCTGTTTTATAAAATAAGATGTAATACTCTCCTGTAGTCAGTCTTGATAATCAGTTCATAACTCGAAACATGTCGACTATCCTTTACTGCTAAATACAGTATTTAAATATTTTTATATAGTGAAACTTAAGCCAAGTGTGTTTTATTTCAAAGATCAACCTTTATTATATATATATATATATATATATATATAATCTCTTGATAATTATTAGCAATAACAGGCTGGTTGAATCTTAAAAAACTCGATTTAATTAATAAATTGACGTTCCACTATGACATTCATAGTTATTCAAAACTTTTGAACAAAATTGAAAATTCTTTGACATTTATTGACTTGATAAAATTCAATAGAAAAGATTGATCTGTCTTGTTAAAAATTCTTTCAGTCTAATATTAACATTCAAAATTGTTTCATTAGAAGGCAAGGGAAACTAAAGAAACCTTTACCTATGTAATGTTCGAAAATAATAATAATAGGGTACTATTTATTTAACAGAAAGAAATTAGTCACGGGAAAATATTAAGAAAGTAGAGCAGAATTATCGGTATAGAACGTTTATATGGAAGCAGCCGTTGACACGTGTTTCGGACTCTTTGGTCCTCATCAGAACGGCGTAGCTAAGTATTGGATTGAAAATTTGGAGATGAAAATAGTTTAATAAATAAAATCCTCTGTTATGGAAGAAAATCACTTATTTGTGGTTTATTGTTTGAACTCTCCGGTATGGGAGATTTGGTCAAACTTTGCCACGGAGGCGATTAATTCCATCCGAGAGATCTTAGAAAGAGTAAATTGATATTAAAAAAGAAAATTAGCTTTGGGAAAATATTAAACAAGTAAAGCAAAAATTATCGGTATAGTTCGTTTATATGGAAGTAGCCGTTTTTAATGAAATTTTTATAATAAAATCCTCTGTTATGGAAGAAAATCACTTATTTGTGGTTTATTGTTTGAACTCTCCGGTATGGGAGATTTGGTCAAACTTTGCCACGGAGGCGATTAATTCCATCCGAGAGATCTCAGAAAGAGTAAATTAACATTAAAAAAGCAAATTAGTTTTGGGAAATATTAAACAAGTAAAGCAAAAATTATCGGTATAGTTCGTTTATATGGAAGTAGCCGTTTTTTTCTTCCATAACAGAGGATTTTATTTATTAAACTATTTTCATCTCCAAATTTTCAATCCAATACTTAGCTACGCCGTTCTGATGAGGACCAAAGAGTCCGAAACACGTGTCAACGGCTGCTTCCATATAAACGTTCTATACCGATAATTCTGCTCTACTTTCTTAATATTTTCCCGTGACTAATTTCTTTCTGTTAAATAAATAGTACCCTATTATTATTATTTTCGAACATTACATAGGTAAAGGTTTCTTTAGTTTCCCTTGCCTTCTAATGAAACAATTTTGAATGTTAATATTAGACTGAAAGAATTTTTAACAAGACAGATCAATCTTTTCTATTGAATTTTATCGAGTCAATAAATGTCAAAGAATTTTCAATTTTGTTCAAAAGTTTTGAATAACTATGAATGTCATAGTGGAACGTCAATTTATTAATTAAATCGAGTTTTTTAAGATTCAAACCAGCCTGTTATTGCTAATAATTATCAAGAGATTAAAAATAAATCACAGGCAACAACAATTCGAATAAATAAATATATATATATATATATATATATATATATATATATATATATATATATATATATATTATATATATATATATATATATATATATATATATATATATATATATATATATATATATATATATATATATATATATATGTATATATATATATATTATATATATATTATATATATATATATATATATATATATATATATATATATATATATATATATACAGGGTGTCCCGTAAATAACACGCCAGAGTGACACTGGAGGTAGATTGGCTTCAGGTCAATCAGATAACATCAACATGACCTTAGTAAAAGTTCTCTGGTTTTCGAGATATCGACACTCTTATGTTTTTTTGAAAAATTTATACTTTTTGGTCATTTTCTCGCCTGTTTTGAATATAAATAAGTTCCAACCCATGGTTTTTTTTTCTTGTGCTATCATCAATATATAGTTGAGGCAATCGACCCATCATTTCATTAAAAACTAGCTCGCTAACCTCAAAAAAAAATTAAGTTGTTTCAATTTAATTTAAATCCGAAAACCTTAGGTAAAGTTTGACTATTTACTGTGAAAAAACATTGTACCAGACAGAATCAGCAAATTATCTTAAAAACTAGCCTATTCAATGCTCTTTCGAAATCGGTATAACATTTGTGGTTTTTTTTTCAAAAGTCTAAAAATTCATTAAATATTTTACATTAAATATTTCCTAAGTTTTGACTGAATATTTTCTCAGGCGGTGATCCGATTTGAATAAATTTTTCACCAAATTATAGCTCCGTTCTTTGAGAAAATGCAGTAGTTATAAGATGATCAAAATAAATGAATAAACTTATTGTACAGGGTGTTTGAATAGCGACATGTTTTTTTCGTCCAAGTTTGCATCCTTCTGCGGGCAATATCGGATAGCTCAGGCAGAAAAAAAATAGACGGTGTTATGATCGCATGTCTTCTAAGTAATTTGTTGCTTCAATCGTCTGTTTATCTTGAGCCACTTGAAAGATATTCATGTTTTTATAACCGCTCACACTTTTCAAACGAAATTTTTTAAAACTTTTTTTTAGTTTGTGAAGGAGACTGTGCAAACGAAATTGCATTAAAAGTTGACATTTTTGTTTATTCATTGATTTTGAATTGATTGGGCCGATACATGAAGTAAATTAATGAAGATATCAAAACAATGGTTTATAAAAAAAAATACATATTTATTTATATACACAAAGTAAAATAACGCATGACCCTCGTTTCCGTGAAACTACATCTTCTACAGATGCTTGATGCTAACTAATAAATAGGTTTCTTCGTTGTATCGAATACAAGAAATAAATAAATGACAAATTGTGTAGAAAGGGTAAATAGAAGGATGGTTACAAATTAGTAAAGTAGGAAAAACCCATTCTAAACTGTTAGTCAGGTAGTTCGGTAATTTTGAAAAGATTCGGAAGGGGCTTGTAGTATGGAGAGACATACAAAACCAAATAAACACAGTTTCTACTTGTAAAGAAATTTTGTATACACAGCCTTCCTCGCAAATTGACAAAAAAGTTTTAAAAAATATCGTTTGAAAAGTGTGAGCGGTTGTAAAAACATAAATATCTTTCGAGTGTCTCGAGATAAACAGACGATTGAAAAAATAAATTACTCAGAAGACATGCGATTATAACACCGTCTATTTTTTTTCTGCCTGAGCTACCCGCTACTGCCCGCAGAAGGAGAACTTGGACGAAGAAAACATGTCGCTATTCAAACACCCTGTACAATAAGTTTATTCATTTTTTGTGATCATCTTATAACTATTGCATTTTCTCAAAGAACGGAGCTATAATTTGGTGAAAAATTTATTCAAATCGGATCACCGCCTGAGAAAATATTCTGTTGAAAGAAAAACACCTGTTGAAAGAAAAAAACCACAAATGTTATACCGTTTTCGAAAGAACATTGAATAAGCTAGTTTTTAAGATCATTTGCTGATTCTGTCTGGTACAATATTTTTTCACAGTAAATAGTCAAACTTTACTTAAGGTTTTCGGATTTAAATTAAATTGAAACAACTTGATTTTTTTTTATGTTAGCGAGCTAGTTTTTAATGAAATGATAGGTCGATTGTGTCAACCATATATTGATGATAGCACAAGAAAAAAAAAACCATGAGTTAGAACTTATTTATATTCAAAACAGGCGAGAAAATGACCAAAAAGTATAGATTTTTCAAAAAAACATAAGAGTGTCGATATCTCGAAAACCAGAAAACTTTTACTAAGGTCATGTTGATGTTATCTGATTGACCTGAAGCCAATCTACCTCCAGTGTCACTCTGGCGTGTTATTTATGGGACACCCTGTATATATATTTATATACATATAAATAAATATTATATATAAAATTCGTAGGATTGTATTAACTTTAACTAGGCACCACGAACAATAATATATCATTATATAGCAAAACAGGGTTTGACTGAGTGAGTGAGACACTTTGATTTTATAACAACCAGGGACTGCATAACCCTACACTAATTTTACTGGCCATCACTATGTTGATACAACAGACGATCAATCATTGAGGTGACTGAAGTCGTCAGGTCTGCCAAGCGGTGTCTTCACAAAGAAAAGAAAAACGACCACTCATAAATTTCATTAGTTTGAAATAAATCAAATTCATTAAGACAAACAATGATTCTTCCTCGTCCGACGAGCGGTTGATTAATTATCCTGATTGATCCACGCTTAAAATGGAATTTTTTCGGAACGGTTCAGTAATATCCCAGGAATGACGTTCGTGTTGAGCATAAACTTCAAAATGTATTTCCACTAGACATGTCGAATTGACTAGCATGTTCATGATTGACTTTCTAGATATCCATCGGTATTGAATGAACTTAAAGACCTTATATTACCAGTCAATTGTTTAAAGCTAGTATGCTATAAGACTATATATATATATATATATATATATATATATATATATATATATATATATATATATATATATATATACACAGGGTGAGTCAGTTTTTTAGAAGCAGGACTTGAACGTTCTGTAGAAGACATTTTTTTATGATGAAAATCTCATATAAACATATATCCTTAGGAGCTTCGTTTCTGAGATACAGAGTGCCAAAGTTTTATATATTTCTTTTTTTTTCTGAGTTTCCTCCTATAATTTTCAAAATGATTAAATGGAATGTGGCACAGCTATTTCACTTGAATAGTTCAATATTTGGGGCTATTATGCATTTTTGAAGACCTACAGGGTGATACACTATTGGGGGTCGTACCCAATTCAACCCTCTCTAACTTTTATGCGCGCCGCCTCTGCTTCCAATAAAACATCAATTTAAATTCCCTTCTTAATTTGGATACTTTTTGCTCTATTCGCTGGATTAAATTGGGTAGGACCCCAAAAATGTAACACCCTGTAGGTATTCAAAAATGCTTGATAGCCCCAAATATTGAGTTACTGAAATGCAATATGTTTACCAAATTTCAATTCATCAGTCATTATTTTGGTCATTTAATAATAAATGTCAAATAAATGTGTTCAAGAAATGAAGTTTCATCACAAGTCAATTATTTTTGGCATTAATCTCGACATCCATGCAGTTTTCGAAAAAAATACAAGAGAGCAGAAAATATTAAAATTGAGAAGAGAATTTATGCGGCACGCATAAAAGTTCGAGAGGGTTGAATAGGGTACGACCCCCAAAAGTGTATCACCCTGTATGTATACAAAAATGCTTAATAGCCCCAAATATTGAGCTATTGAAGTGAAATAGGTGTGCCAAATTTCATTCAATTATTTCAAAAATTATAAAAGGAAACTTGGAAAGACAAAAAATATGAAACATTGGCACCCTGTTTATCAGAAACGAAGCTTCTAAGGATATTTATATGAGATTTTCATCATAAAAAAATGTCTTTCACAAGATGTTCAAGCCCTGCTACAAAAAACTGACTCACCCTGTATTTATATATATATATATATATATATATATATATATACATATATATATATATATATATATATATATATATATATATATATATATATATATATATATATATATATATATATATATATATATATATATATATATATATATATATATATATATATATATATATATATATATATATATATATATATATATATATATATATATATATATATATATATATATATATATATATAAATTTTCCTCAAGGCATGTTTCATGTATGATTGATACAAACCTTACTTTTTATGTGTAAGAAAATAATATATCATTTCTAAGGGTTTTCATTTGTCCTCAAGGGTAATGCACAAAGTAATTTTTGAAACTACCGATGAAATCACGATTTTTGAAAACCCTGTACATCAAGTATTGGGCCAGTGGTAAACTAATTACAAAATTTCATCTTCAATTCGATTCTTCAAATCCAAATAACGACCAATAAACATTTAAATAGGTATAGCTTCATCTTGAAAAAAAAAAGAATTTAATTAATTTCTCGAAGACCGCTAAAGATGGGTAGAGAAAATACCATACAAAATTTTCAGAAAGCAATTATGTAGCGAAAGAAACATATAGGTGTATCATTTGAAATATCAAATTTCTTACTACTTTTTGGTATCAGCGGCAATGTTGAAAGTATTTTTATTCGATAGAGCAGAGCCATTTATCTAAGTTACTAAATTTTCAGATGTCGAATATATATATATATATATATATGTATATGTATATATATTATATATATATATATGTATATTTATATATATATATATATATATATATATATATATAATATATATATATATATATATAAATATATATAATATATATAATATATATATATATATATATATATATATATATATATATATATATATATATATGTATATAAAAATTTACACATGAAGGTTTTCAACCATGAACTACTTTTTTTAAATAGTGGCAGTGTCTAACACTTCCGGTTATACCGGAAGTAGTTAACAACTTCCTTATTTTGAAAGTCAACCCCTATTTTTCATTCCACATTTAGATTCCTTCTTTAAAATTAATGTCAGTTTATGAAACAATATTTATGGCCCTCTTGGACCGTTTTAGAGATATTTGCTTTCGAAAAAATTTGTTTGACATTTAAGTGTTACTTTGACGTTTTGTATCTCAGTGACTATTAGACATAAAACAATAAAATTTCGGAGGAACTCTTGAAAAATTCTGGTTATTCATAAAATTATAATTATTTCCTACAATTTTTTATAGGGTCTTCACAAATTATAAACATATTTTTTCAGTTTTTTCAAAAAAACTCGGTTTTTTCAAATGGAATGGCCCTTTTTTTATTTCAGATATTTCTTGTAGATAAAATTTCATTTCGATTGATGTGACATTGTCCTATACCAAAAACTGATAGTTGTCAAGTTATTTATATTTTTCCTAAAAAATTATATTTTTATACAAATCATGATTGCCAAAAAGAAATAAAATGCTGTAGCAATGGGAATTACAACTTAACTGTCAATGCACAAATAGATAAAAAATTATCGAAAAACATAATGGGAAGCCTTCAAGCCAATTGCCATTTTGTTCCAAGCATTTTTGGCCTATTCTGAAGATTCTTCTTCCTGTTGCTGCCCTGATTTGTTCCGGTGTTAAAGATCGGATGACATTATGTACTCGTTCCAACATGTTTTCTTTTGTTGTGATATGGTCTTTGCAGAGTATTTGTTTAATGTTCCCCTTCAAAATAAAGTTCAAAGGCGTCAAATCCGGAGATCTAGGGGGTCACTTGTGAGGACCATTATCTTCAAACAAAATATCGAGCTTTCTTCCTACTAAGTTATGATTGCGGGCCGGAGCGCCATCCTGCTGGTACCACACTTTCATCCGCAATTAAAGAGACAAATTGTCAAGCGTATTTTCCTCAGCTGTATTCAAAATTTCAAGATATCGAACCCCGTTTAAATTTTCATCATAAATGACGTATCAAAAAACTTGGTCGTCTTTCAAAGCACATAAGTCATTGTCATTTTTTTTTTCTTACTACATTATGGTTTTCTAATGCCCAATAATGACTATTAGGCCTGTTGAATATCCCATTTTTCATGAATTTTGCCTCATCGCTGCATATAATGTTTGACAAAAAGTTTGCATCTTGAAATTTGATCAGCATAAACTCACAGAACATCACCCGGTTTGGAGGATCTTGGAGATTCAAATGGAGATTCAAAGTTGAAAACGAAAAGCTTTATAGTTACGCTTCTTCAAAATTCTGTGAATTGATGGAAACGATATATCGAAATGTTTTTCAGCATCATTTATGGATGCTGTTGGATAAGCTTCAAAAAATGCCAAAACATTGATGACCATAATATCTTCATCTTCTATTAAGATATTCTTCCTGACTTCTTCAGCAGTAAAACTTCCCGAGGATCGGCAATTTTTCAACATGACATTCAAGTTTTTCCTCGTTGGCCTCCTTCTTATGGGAAACCGCACATTGAACAAATCTTATGTGCGATTTTGGTTCTTATGGCATTCTCCATAAATTATTATTAAGTTCAAATAATTTTCGTTAGAAAAATTAGCCTTGGTTTGACAGGTGCTATCAATTTTAATTTCCATGCCAATCATGATTTTTATCAAAACATAAATTTATTAAGAAAAATGAAAATAACTTGAAAACTATCAATTTTAGGTAGAGGACAATGCTACATCAATTGAAATGAAATTTTGTATACAATTAATATCTGAAATAAAAAAGGAGCATTCTGTTTGAGAAAACCGAGCTTTTTTAATCAAACTGAAAAAAAAAATGTTAATAATTTGTGAAGACCCTGTAAATAATTGTAGGAAATTATTACAATTTTTTGATTAACCAGCATTTTTTATAGGTTCCCCGAAATTTCATTGTTTTATGTCTAATAGTCACTGAGATACAAAGCTTCACAGTACCACCCTTAAATGTCAAGAAAATTCTCAAAATGCAAATATCTGCAAAACGGTTCAAGAGGGCCATAGATATTGTTTCATAAACTGACATTAATTTTCAAGAAGGAATCTAAATGTGAAATAAAAAATAGGGGTTGCCATTCCAAATAAGGAAGTTGAGTTGCTAACTACTTTCGGTATAACCGAAAGTTGTAGAAAACTGCCACTATTTTAAAAAAGTAGTTCATGGTTGAGAACCTTCATGTGTAAATTTTCATAAGCGTATCATTTTTACTTTCCCATATAAGGCTAATTTTCCATTTAAAAGAAAGACCCTGTATATATATATATATATATATATATATATATATATATATATATATATATATATATATATTTATATATATATATAATATATTAGTAATATATATATAAATATAAATAAATATATATATATATATATATATATATATATATATATATATATATATATATATATATATGTATATATGTGTGTGTGTATATATACATATATACAGTGGCGTAGATAGCTTTTTGCGATGGGGGGGGGGATATGACTTAGTGCAAAATTTCATAAGTTTTTCTTCTAAAGTTCTATTCTTGTTGATAAAAATAATCTTTCATGTAGATAGTACAACATAAGCAGAAAAATTGAATTAAATTGCAAAAAATTCAAATTATTTGAATTGGAAAAAATTTATCAAGAATTAGTGAAAAATTGAATTATATTAAATTGGATATATAAATCATTGAACATATTCTTGAGAAAATTAGAGAAGCAAATCTAGTTTTAGGCGTTTTTCGACATTCATGACTTCGTCAGCTGTGATTCCAATGTCACGATGAATTGCCAGAGCAGCCAAACCTTTCAATAACAGAAAATTAGACAAACAATTAATTTGCAATGAATTTTATATATTCAGAAGGGTCATTACAAGTCCACTTCTTTTATCGTGCTCCTTTGAATCGTTTCTATTCGCTTCAAACGTCGATACCGGCAGCACAGCTAATAATCTGAACAACATATTGATATTCGAAAAAAAAATTCTAGGCAATCATCAAGCTCTATTATTGAATTTTTAGGCTTAACATCGCCCTTATGAATTGAATATTTCTTCCACACTTACAAGTTACGAGAACAGCAGGTGTGGCGGTAAGAAATTTTTGATAAAACTCATCAGTTTTGATGAATTTATCAACTGCTTTATCAATTTCGTATAAATCATGCTTGAAAAACATCGAAAATCTTTCAAATATATTTAGTATAGCTTTTTTGTTCAACTTTTTCCAGCAGTCTCGGAAAAATATGAGCAAGGTGTCACTCGATTCGGAATAGCATTAGGACGTTTTTTGAGAAAAATAAAAATTCGCTCGCGAAAATTGTGAAAGTAAACAATATACTGAAAATAGGGGGTTTGGTTCTTTGCCAATATGTCAAAAATTAATTGAGATTCTTGAAATCTGAAGAAAGATTCGAAAAGAAGAGGAAATTTCCCAAAAAAAAGACCGAACAACTGGAACTGTAGGATCAATATTCATAATTTTCTCAGATAGGTAAAAATATGGCCGAAAACGGGTTATTTGGTTTGGGCAAGTCACGCCCATTTAGGACACTTCAACAATTATTTTTCCATATGAAATATGAAAATTGAGGAATGAAAAATTCAGACAGTTACTAAATCGGTGAATGAGCAATAATCCAGCGATAATAGCGATTTTTGAATTAGTTATGCAATAGTTAATTAACAATTTTTTGGTACATTAAAATTGTAAGTGTGATAACTGTTCACTATGGATTTGAAATTATTTTTCATTCTTGGAGCTATTATCATAAGGCTTCAGAGTAAATCCCCATTGAAAAAAATTATATTTTTCAGTTGTTTATTCACAATTTCCTTAGGTATAGTTTTGCAAAATCAAAATTAATTTTTTTTTATAATTTTAATGATCCGTTTTTTATTATCGGAAGCTTACATGGAAATGGTTTTTTCAATATTCATCTCCTATTGTTTAAAAAATTGTTATAAACAAATGCGTTGTTTATAAGAGAATCAAGAAAAGAAAGTTATGATTAATTAAAGTGCGTAAATTGTTAATAAAAACTGAAAAATTTAATTTTTTTTAACAGGAATCTATTCTGCATTTTTTTGAAACTAGCTCCAAGAAAGCAAAAAAGTATCAGATCTATAGTTTAACAGTTATTATATTGCAATGTTCTTGTTCAAGCAGCAAAAAACTATTGCATAATAACCAATTGAAAAATCGCGATAAAAATGTTTTGTCACTGGATTATTGTTCTTTTACCTATCCTGTAAGAACCTGAAATTTTTCATTCCTTAATTCAATATTTAATATAGTTGAACAATGTTTATTGTTGAAGTGTCCCAAATGGGCGCTACTTTCGCAAGTCAGACTACCCGTTGTCGGCCGTATTTTTACTCAGAGAAAACTATAAATATTAATCCTACAGTTCCGGGAGACTTTCTTTTAGAAAATTTCCTCTTTTTGTATACGTATTTAGAAATCAAAAATATCAATTAGTTTTTGAGATAATTTTTTCTTTCAGTAAATTGATTATAACTTTTACAATTTTCAAGAACGAAACTCAAATTTTTTCAAAAAATATCTTCACGCTCTTTCGAATCGAATGACACCTTGTTCATATTTTTTCGAGACTCATGAACAAAATTGAACAAAAAACGCTCTTGTTGACTAGACTATATTTTCATGATTAGTCAATCTTCCTTCAAGTCCAGAAATGGATTGAACGCTATCACAGAAAATTTTTATTTACTTCAAAATGTTATGGAGTAATTAAATTGTCAAAGCCAAAAGTTACTCATATTTTGATACCTACTCTACCTCAAAAAATACTCGAAATATTAAATATTGATTGAAAATATTCTATGTAAACAGAAATTTAATCAGTCACTAGGAACAAAAAACGTGTATGACATGGAAAATTTTATTTACCAAGGAAGAAGTCAATCAAAACCTTTTCGCACTTATTTTCTTTCCAAATTTTATACTACCTATACTATTAAACAAAACTGCTCGTCTTTTAGATATAATACTACACCATTAAACAAAAGCTCGAGCAGTTTTGTTTAATAGTAAGTACAGTATACAATTTATAAAGAGAAGAAGTGCGAGGTGATTTTGGTTGACTTCTTCCTTTCAAAATAAAAATTTTCTAGTAGACCCATTTGAACTTTTTAAACACGGTTTTTACTCACCGATGTGACCGATTAAACTTACTTATTGAATATTGAATTATATATGCTCAAAACTACTAGTTACTTCACCCAAAATTATAAAACGATTCAATTTCTTGATTAATTATTATAATGTTGAAATTATAAGTAGATATTGCACACACAATTGCAGAGTCGACACGAAAACATATCTAGATGATTTTCATATAATTGCACATACATCATACCAAAAGAGGTGCTAGTGCTTAATAAATTTCATGTATACTTGAATACGTAGATACGAAGACTTTTATTCAATTCTATTATAATTTTCATAGGCTCATGGGGGGGGATTGATCCCCTTGATCCCCCCCTATCTACGCCACTGCATATATATATATATATATATATATATATATATATATAAATATATATATATATCTATATATATATATATATATATATATATATATATATATATATATATATATATATATATATATATATATATATTTATATAGTAATAGTAATAGTAGTACCAATAGTAATTTATTGCAACATCACACTTCACGTGTCACCTCCCAAACAAAATTACTATCCTACAAAAATTCAAACATAATATATATTGAAAGTTGTAGTAGAACTTCTTTGAGTTTTTTCTTGAAAGAGCTATTTTGTACCGTTTTGATGTTACATGGAAACTTGTTATAGATTTTTGGACTCCAACAGTCCACTCTTTGCTGCTACTCTTTCAACCTATGATAGTATTCTCAGTTGTTAATGATTTCTTGGGATATATCCATGTGTGATATAATTCGTTGGAAACTTCTGTAACTTCTTCCGGACATATTTCGCACATTTAAGCAAGTAAATGCCAGGAACGGTAAGTATATATAGATAATGTTTGAAATTCTTTCCTGCAACTATCTGTCTACTTAAAACCTAATATTATTCGTATAGCTCTATTTTGCAGCAAGAGGAGTTCATGTGCATGTGGTGTTATACCTCACACTAATATTACAGATTCGAAATAGGCAAAATATGTTGGTATTGTGCACACGGCTCTAATGGTCGTTATTGAATATGAGGCAGCATTAAGCCTCCTCTAGATGCTTTCAATATTTCCTCCCAGGTTAATTTTACATCAAAGAGAATGCCCATCAGAAACTTCAAGCATAGCTAGCCCCGCACCAAAAACCAAGTATTGAGTTTTCCTGTCGTTAACTTTCATGAGGTTCTTTTTGAAACAATAGTTAGTTTTTTTAAGAACTTCCAACCTTAATTCTTTATGCCCCTCCTCTAATGAGAAATTATGTATGTCGTCCTTTATTATTAGTCAACATTCAAGCATCTAGCTCCTTTATAGTATCATTTCTAGAAAATAGAAAGTTTATTGTAAGAAATAACGATGCTTGTTCTGACATCCATAACTTTCAATTGGGAACACCACAGCGAAGTGTACTTGGACCACTGATCTTTCTTCTTTATATTAATGATTTACTTGAATACATAAAATTTGGCAAAATTTTTATGTACGCTGATGATACTAGCATCATAGTAAGTGACATAAATTCTGATATTCTTACGACAAAACTGAGGCATATCTTGAATGATTTCGGTTTATGGTGTGATAAAAATAATCTTATTATAAATAAAACTAAAACTGTTCTTGTCGAATTTTATCCAAAATTTAAAACACCTGTGCTAAAGGATTTTGTCTATGATGGCCAGAAAATATCAAAACCAAATAATGTCAAATTTCTTGGTCTCTATTTAAATGAGAATTTTGACTGGAATAGCCATACAAATGATGTTTGTTTAAAGCTTAATCGTAATTATTTTACAATCTTAAACCTGAAAAATAATTTCTCAATAAATGCACTTATGGCGACTTACTATGGTCTAGTCTACCTAGCATTATCATTCCATGTTTTAACATGGGGTCAGGCTCAATATTTTAATAGAGTTTTTGTTTGTCAGAAGAGAATAGCCAGGATGATTTTTGGCTTAAAACCCATAGACTCGTGCAGGGAAACATTCTGTGATAATAATATTTCAACTGTTGTTGGTATATATCTTTATGAATTGTTGTGTTACGTTTATGTAAATAGAGATATTTTTGTATTGAATGGTGAAAATCATCAATATAATACTCAAAAAAGAGATGATTTTAAAATACCACACTTTAATCACTTTTATTACAGAAAGTGTCTTTGTTATGCTGGGCCAAAATATTTTAATAATTTGCCTATAGAGATCAAGCAGGCCAGAACTATTTCTATTTTTAAGCAGAAAATTAAGCACTTCTTAATACGGTATTCTTTTTATTAACTTAAAGAGTTTTGTGATAAATGTAGCATTATCATAGGTTTTTGACCCCTTAAAGTATATTTTGTTATGTATGTTTTTTTTTGCTTTGTTATTCTATTTTGTTTTTTTTGTTTGTATAATCTTTTGACTTATCCTATCTGTATTAAGCAATGCATAACAGGTTGAATAACAGCCATTTGAATCAATAAATTTCTTATTCTTATTCTTATTCTTTAGTTCTGGAGTTATACAGGAAAAATCGAAAATGTAGAAATTCTTCTTTTGCCTATATCTTTTTATTTTAGTAATTTTGTTGAAACGAATTGTCACTTTGCCTTTGCAACTTTTTGTAGGCTATCCACATATCTGAATAAAAATTATATACAGGGTATCATATAAATTGGGCCATCCTCAACTTTTAATTTTCAAATACGGACCTGTATTTTTAATTGCATTTTTTTGAATGCCAAGAGTCATGTTTCATATTGTAATAGTATTTTCATCTGAATTATAGAGTATTTTGGAAGTATTGAACAACTACTAGTGAAATTTCAATATTTTGTTTAAATTTCAGCTGTAATTTAAAAAAAATATTATAGGATGAGGTATAGAATGCCTGGTAGTTCAATATTTCCAAGACACTTCATGATTTCGATGAAAATAGAACGCCAATATGAAACATGACTCTAGGCATTTGAAGAAATGCAATTAAAAATACAGGTCCGTATTTGAAAATTAAAAGTTGAGAGTGGCCCAATTTATACGATACCCTGTATATAATAATCATTCATATATTTGGATAGCCTTCAAAAAGTTGCAATGGCAAAGTGACAATTTGTTTTGAAAATAATTTCTAAAATAAAAAAATATAGGCGAATTTCGACATTTTCGATTTTTCCTGTATAACTCCGGAACTAAAGAAGATAGATCAGATTTTTTTCATCCATATAAGTGACCTCTGAAATATGCAACTCTGTCATCATTTAACCATCTGTCTATCTCTTACCGTTATCGAAATCCCCATGCATAGACTCCAATTTGAATAGCTCTGTGTATATATATATATATATATATATATATATATATATATATATATATATATATATATATATATATATATATATATATATATATATATATATATATATATATATATATATATATATATATATATATATATATATATATATATATATATATTAAAATAATTCTTTTCTTTGATTTTCTGGTTCAGTTAAAACAGAAATGATGTAATTTTTCTAATAACGTTTTGGTTATTATTTTAACCTTTATCAAATTTATACATGTCATGTCATCGGCAGTCATCGCATAAACATATCATAAAACACATTCACAATGTTCAAAGTTGACAGAAACAAACAATTACAGTTTTAATTTTACTTTAAACTTGGAAATTGAGATCTTTCAACACTTAAATAAAACGATCATATCTCAAACGCACGTTGTACCTATAAGACTGAAAGTCTTCTATTATTAATATATATAAATATATATATATATATATATATATATATATATATATATATATATATATATATATATATATTATATATTCATATATATATATAAATATATATATATATATATATATATATATATATATATATATATATATATATTATTCAGGCCATATAATATATAAATCTGTAAATTGAATTTCGTTTTGGCGTTTCACATAATATTAGTTCACCTGTACTGTTGTTCAAATCGGCTTAGATGGAACAAATATTAAATAAAACCCAGCTTTCGTTTGCTCTTGGTAAATTCCCATCCCTATGTAAAGGGAAGCCGGATTTACCGGTGGCGTTTGTAACTGTATACGACTGTTTAAGGGCAGTTTTGAGATCTTGGCGGCTCCTGGCAACGCAAAGAGGGGTTGGTTGTTAATGATTTAGCTCAACCCCTATTGGAGGGTGTCTAAACTAACGAAATATCTTTTAATCGGTTTGTATTTACCATAGCCGCCGCATTGTTTATTTTTCAATTAAGATGATGTTTCCACTCGACTTCAATGTAAACAGTCATATTATTAGTTATATCCACTGTTGGCCATGAGAGCTGAATGCATATATATATATATATTTATATATTTATTTATATATATATATATATATATATATATATATATATATAAATATAAATATATATAAATATATATATAAATCAAATAATATATATATATATATATATATATATATATATATATATTTATATATATATATGTGTCAGAAAATTTTATTCTTGATAAAAATTGGATGTTAAAATTCTAAATTTCTGTGTGGTGTAGAGGAGAGAACAAAAAATAGAAATTTTGTTCACGACTATGCTACTCTTATTTTCGACATTATCAAAAAAGGATGTTAAGATTTAAAAACAATTTTTAGATTTGAAATCACAGCCACCTATTTTTCACATTGAAATATTAGTATAGTAATATGAGGGAGGTGCCTAAGGTGTATACTCTTTTTAGGCCTAATGTCTGTGCTTTCGAATCTGAAAATTATTTTCAAATTTTAACAATATTTTCAAATAAACTTTTTAATAATGTCGAAAATGAGAGTTTACTCTTGATCAAAATTTCTCAAATTTGTTCCCCGTGTACACCGTTAAGAAATTTAGAATTTTGACACCTCAAATCCTAGTTTTCCGCAATGCACCCATTGTAATCAAGAATAAAATTTTCTGAGAAAAGGGTAATCAAATTTTTTTCCATATACAATAATAATAATAATAATAATATATAGGACATGTCAGTGTACAAAATGAAAGTTAACGAGATGAAAATTTAACAAATATCAGTAGGGAAATATTCTTTCAGACTATAAAAACAAAAAGTAGACAATATTTTTAAATTTCATTTTTGAAACTACTGAAGTTCATGATCCGGTCTGGTAGGTGATTATACAACTTTATACCTACATATGTCGGAGATAATTCAAACTTGGTTGTTCTGTGCAATGGAATACATATTGTGTTAGTATGTAGTGTTTCGTAACCGTAGAAACTGGAAAGCGTATTGATATCCGACAGCTTTTGTCGAACCAATAACCAACAGTTCAAAATATAGATACAAGGTAATGGTAAAATCTTGTGACGCTCAAATATTGGACGACAGGTTTCATAAGGTTTCAAGTTGAAAATGAGGCGAATAATTCCCTTCTGTGCAGCAAAGACTCGAACAGATCTAGATGAGTCACCCCATAGAACTAAATTGTAGCTAAGGTGACTGTAGACTAATGCGTAATAAATCGTGAGTAAGCTCTCCAGAGGAAGCATGTGTTTTAGGCGACTGACTGCAAAGAAAGATTTGTTGAGCTTCTTGGATATTTGCTCGACATGACTGTCCCATTTGAGATTGCTATCAACATGAAGTCCCAGAAACCTTGCACTGGCCTTCGGCCAAAGTTGGCGGTCGCAAAAATTGACAATAAGTGAAACATCTGAGCAGAATTCACGTAGTTGAAACTGGATTAATTCAGTTTTGGTGAGATTGAGCATGAGTGAGTTTCTATAACACCAGTCCGAGAATCCCTGCACCAGTCTCTCACATTCCATCCTGAGCCCATCAATACTCTTAGCCGATACGACCAGTGATGTGTCATCGGCGAATAGGGTGACTGAGTCAGTATTAATAAATTCAGGAACATCATTAACAAATAATAAGAAAACTAGAGGACGCAAAACAGAACCCTGTGGAACCCAAATAGATACTGGATAGTTTCGAGATTTACAATTTTTGTTTTCAACGAACAATGAATGGTCAGACAAGTTACTGGAGATCCAGTCAAGAAACACCCCTCTGAACCCCATACTGTACAGCTTATTTGTAATAAAATTGAATTGCAGACAATCGAATGCCTGTGATTCATCAAAGAACAGTCCCGCAACATATAAGCCATCGTCCAATCAGGTACAAATCACCTCCAAGGATTGGCAAGTAGCACTTTGCGTTGATTTTCCACGTAGAAAACTATGTTGGCAGTTAGATATTATAGAATATTTGTTCAAATAATTTATCATTCTACTATGAACAATCCTCTCAAATACTTTTGATATAGTGCTCAGTAGAGAAATTGGTCCATACAATGTCAGATGAATCGCCCTTTTTGTGAATTGGTATAACTAGCCAATTTAAGAGCCTCAGGAAATCGACCTTATGGAATTGACTGGTTGAATAAATGGGAAAAGTGTGTAGAAATCTGAGAACTAATTGCTTTTAGGATTTCAGCAGAAAGGCTTTATATATAAATATATATATATATATATATATATATATATATATATATATATATTTATATATATATATATATATATATATATATATTTATCCGAATTGTTGTTGCCTGTGAACTATTTCTAAACTCAACTTTTTAATAAAATTAAGTTTTTTGAGATTCAACAAGCCTGTTATTGCTAATAATTATCAAGAGATTATATATATATATATATATATATATATATATATATATATATATATATATATATATATATATATATATATATATATATATATATATATATATATATATAAATAATACAGAGTCCCTTACCCACCTAATGTACTATGTTTTTGATTTATGATAGTTTTTGACTATGATGAATATTACTGCTATTCCAGAAAGAAATGATTATGTACTTCAATGTAATGAAGATGAGGAAGATGTTGAATTAAGATTTGATAACCGTAGTGGATTTAATGTGTATTGATACCTTCTCTGTACATCTTCGATTCTAGTACAGGTACAACACTCCTGGTGAACATTTTAATTTTTTGCTTGGGTAGTACTCCGATTAGTCTGTTGGAAAATAACTCCTAGAAAACATTATTTCAATGACACAGATGGTTTATATTTGCATATTCTTGAACGTTATTCATATCCACTATGGCAAAAATCTATTCAACCAATTTTCTGACTATCTTTCTTTCTTCAACAGTTGACACAGTTGACACCTTCCAGAATATTTATGTTCTTTTCAACAAGGATGTGATGAAATGTATTGCCTATTCTTCACTTTAAGAATTTCAAGTTAGAATTTTACTTGGCGTTATGATGACCAGTTTATCTACTTTCCACATGAAATGTTCTTTCTGTATCACTCTCTCTATACAAACGTATTATTTTTATATGGAGGACAGAAACTTCTGTGCTTCGACTGTGAATTTAATCTCTTCATTTAGTCGGTTAAGGATGTTCAATGTATCATATACTTTATCAGATAACACTACTGTAATGATATAATTTATCATCAATTTCTTCATATATTGGTATTGGTAGGTTTGGATGGTGACCCATGCGCTGCGACCTTATTAGATCTATTGTGCTCCATCTTCTTCTGCTTCTCGATGTGTTCTCGTTTACAGCAGCCCCTCAAGCCTCAATACCTTCAGCAATTTGAGGATTTTAAGGAGGTCTATTCGTGGTATATCTTCTACAGTGTGTTCAGTCTTTCATGGTGTACAGCATAGCACTCCATCCGTATATGGTGGGGTGATTCTGGACGTTACTTGCAGAATCTGCAGGTGCTGTCTCCTTCTAAGCCTAGCTTCCTTAGGTGTCTTTGAGTCTGCAATGCCCCGTTAGAAATGCCGTAATTGTCTTAAGACTCGTTTTGCTGAGGTTAATCATTGTCTCTGATCTTGCTCGGTTGAACTTGCTGAGGAAATCTTTGACCTGCCTCAGCCCTGGAAGTATGTTGCTCCCATTGCTTCTTTAGCCTCATTGAGTTCTTCTTAGAAGTACGATTTTTCAAGCCCGCAGAAAGGCTCTGGCCCAATTAGTGGCGTTGACGCACCTTTTCGTGCCATGGTGTCTGCTTGTTCATTACCCTTCACTCCGACGTGCCACGGCACCCAGATGAGGATCACTTTGTTGTTCCTACCCAGATCATTAAGTTTGGCATTCACAAACCATCTTTGAGTTGATGTTAGAAGAGCTCAACGCTTTGATAGCTGCTTGGCTATCGGAGAGGATCGCAATTTCCTTGTTTCGGTATTTCCTGTCGAGGTCGATATTTCTTCATATATATATATATATATATACATATATATATATATATATATATATATATACATATATATATATATATATATATATATATATATATATATATATATATATAATATATATATAATATATATATATATATATATATATATATATATATATATATATATATATATATGTATAGCATATCTTTATATAGTCTCATAGGAGCTGAATTCTTCGCGTCTTAGGAACACATCAACATGTAACTGAACCAAAGAAGACTAAGACAATTATTTGGTAGATCCAAATTCAACATAAAATATAATATAAAAAAGTGGAGCCAGCAGCTTGTATTGTGTTACAACCCCTTGATATTTCTATTCGATCTTAGCGCTAGATACTTCTAGATGATTTTCAACAAAAGACTGCAGCAATAGACAGCTGGTTTGACCTTATTTAGACCACGTCAGGTTTATTTATCAAGCGATTATGTCAAACCAAAAAAATTGGCCAACTCATTCAGGTAAAAAAGTTGGTGAGTCCAAAGAATTTCGTTCAACTAGAAATATAATTTGTCCACATTTACGAATATTTATCAGTTTGATGAAGGAATGTTTTTATTATTCCATAAAGTAAATATGAAATTATCAATTCTTGAAAATAAACAGAGGGTCTGCCAAAAATATACTGTATAATGATATTCTCTAGTTCAGTATTTACCTATTTCGTGTCTTCATAAAATCATAGCAAGCTATAATGTAAACACAAGAAGTTGTTTGAATATACATGATTTTAGCGTCTATCAGGAGGTATATACTTTGAACTACTTTCCATCCAGTTGAATTCTTATGCCGGTATATATTATCAACAGATCAATTGCGCTGAAATTTGATATCTGGGATTATTTTTTTGGTAGGTATAACGAAACTATAAAAATTAGTTTGAATATAATCAAAATTTTGACATCTCTAAATATTGGGAGTGGCTCCTTAGTTCAGTGGTCAGTGCCTTGGCCTACTGAACAGAGGGTAAGTGGATCGAATCCCGGCCAAACTAACGAATTAATGCGGAGCCACCTCTCGGAAGGCAATGGCAAACCACCGAGAAGTATTCTGCCTAGTAAAGCCTCTATGTAAAGACGTTCGGAACCGTCGTTAAACTGTAGGTCCCTTCTGTTCGTGTATCACTGTGTCACGCAAACCACGAATAGTTGTAGAGAGGTCGCCTACGCCCGAAACCGGGTACTGCACCGGAAGAAGAAGAAGTGATGTAGAGGTTCATGAGTAGGAAATTCTCGAGCAGGTATCACGAGATTTAAAAATTAATTAGGGGTGAAACGTAATCTGCAAATCTCTTTGAAGGGAAACCCACTCCAAACGGAACTATTGGATTGAAAATTGGTACATAAATTAAGTTGTTCTTTAGAAATCACCATTCACGCATTGTAAAATATTTTCTTCAACAACCGTCAATTTTATGAAGAGATTCCATGAGTTTTTCGTGGCTTTTGAGTATTTACGCATCTCTACAGCTCTTTCAGTTTGAGTAAGAGCGTTGAAATTTCGGAAATGTGGATTTAATTGAGGTTAAAAAAGTGTGCCTTTCGGTTTTTTCATGATGTCATGATTTTTCGTGGACTTCAAGGCTGTGCTCACCTCCACAGCATCTCTAACAGGTAAAGAACATTATTAAAAAAAACAAAAATTAGGGATAAATACGACTGCGTTTTCAATTACCCCATTTCTCTGGAAGGTTTTTCACTGTCAGCATGAATGCAATATTTACGTTTCGCTTTCCGATGGATAAGTGTCAAATAAACTCGAACATAAAATTTTCAAGTGAAAAAAGTCATAAATCTGTCGAATACTGACTTCACATTTGTGCACATATGCATTTAAATCGAATGAATAAATAAATCACCAAGTTATCAACGAAATAACTCGTTTTTCGCTTGCAGATGCAAAACAATGTATAAAGCGTTGTAAATTTAGGGGCGCACTTTTATTTAGTGTTATTCGCTGAGTTCATATCGCTCATACCTTACGCTATTGATGCATTTTTATGCCTCTAGAGATATACCATCACATTTTTCCATTTTCATTTTCCGCATTCTACTGAATCATTAAGGGACCAAGAGTTATTACATGCACAAAAAACAGAATATTTGTAGTGTACATGTGATGCATGATTTGGCCTTGTGATGTTTGAAAAATAAATCAGAATATTTTTCGACATTTTCAAGTGGAGTATGTCATATTTGATTGATCGTATAATCAGATCACTGCACAAATAGTTGAAAATATTAATTTATTTACAAAAAATTATATATACACAGGGTTCCCCAAACTCTATGGCCTATTAGATGTATCTAGAGTACGAAGAAAGTTAGCGACTTCATTTTCGGGCTACGCGTATAGGAAATTATAATCTACACTTGGAAAATATTATCATTATTGCAGCGTTGCCAGATCTACGAGTAACTTATGCTAAAAACTATGTTCTTTTAAATTGCACAACATTTATATTTTAACATTTTTGTATTCTGTGGAACATTTTGAAACTTTTTTTAAGAACATATGACATACCAATGAAAATTATTTTTTGAAATATTTGGCAACAAACATCTCCGAATTAAAAAACTATATTTTTCATTGCTATCACAGCTACAGCCCCGAAATTTTTCAGAAAATCTTATTTGGCTATTTTAACATAATTAATTATAAGAGTCGAGGTATCTCATACAGGGTGTGCACAAAATAATGTTCTTTTGGTAGAACATAAAATTGAAATTTATGCATTAATTTCAAATGGGACACACTATTTGTATTTCATAGCAGCATTCAAAAGAAGGAGAAATTCCTTAATTAAAAGTATGATGACATGATACCTATCTCTAGCGGTTTTGACTTATTGGCAAAAAACCAGAAAAATTCAATTAGAAGCTACATAATATTTCATTCTAGGCCTGATATGAGGGCGATAGTGGCAACGCAAATTAATGTCACCGGTTTGACTACCTTTAGCCTCGAATTTTGGCACATGTCAGGCATTTAAAAGAACATACTACTTTAACCAAAAAGTGTATAATAATAACAATAATTTATTGATTTCAAACAAATTATACATAATTTGTAACAGACTAAGCATAAAAATTAAAATCAAATCATGAAAAATATACAAGTTAACCATGGTCAATTTAATATACTACCTAAAGTGAACAAGGAAAATTCCTCAATAATTTTATAAATTATCGAACAACCTTGCAAGGAAGCTGTTTATATGTATTATTCGAAGAGAATTCTACATTCACATTCCAACAGTGAGTCAAAATCTTTATACAGCTGTTTCAATCTCGTTAGATCTCATCTGTGCAGCTTGTTTGACTAGGAGTGAATTAACAAATTTCTAATTGTTCCCCAATACAAATCGTGACAGAGCTACTATCGGGATAACAACCCAGCGTGCCCTACACCTAGGATATTGGAAACCAACAATTCACCGCACAAAGAAGTGGCAAATAGACCCACACAAGATATAGACAAGTCCTGCAGAACTGAAGAGAGCTGTCGAAAAGAGCGCCTAATACAAATAAACGTCCAGGAGAAAGTGATACTCTTCTTTACACAAGAGTCGTGCAGGATGGAATACCTGATGACTATAGGAAGAGCTATTTGATCCCATCTTTTGGAGACATCAGACACTGTGAAAACTACTGGGCTATAAATCTTATATCGTACACGTTTAAAATATGCTAAAGAGTCATCATCATAAATGAACTTTTGTAATTTACAATTTTTTCGAGAAACCATTGTGGTTTCCTAGCAGGCAAATCTGAGCCTTACCAAAGATTTTGTTGGAGAAATAATCATTCATTGGTATTAAAAAAGCATTCGACCACAACAACTGACTTAGCAATCTTCGAGGTATCGAAACTTGCTGAAATACTGCATCCAAATTGTAGCTGGTATGTACAGTAACTTCAAGGCTAAAGTGCATAATCCAACAGGAATAAACCTAGGATTTTAGTTTGCATTTGGTTCAAATAAAGCATCAGACCTAAGCCAGCTACCTTTTAACCTCATTATGCAATATCTTGCAGAAACTATACATAACATGCGGCCTTGTTATCTACCCTATGAAGATGATGTTGATTTCATAAGAGGCAACTGTTAAGACCGGTTTGAAAATCGTTGGATCAAAGATATGCCGAAAGTAAAGAGGCAATGTTTTTACCTATATAATTTCAACATACAAAGCTACTAGCTAAATAAAGCTTGAATACAGAAGATTATGTATTGATTATGTAGTGATATCATTTTCACCAAAGCTGACAAAGGTAATACAGTTACTGCTTTGAATAATTGTGATTATTTAAGTAAAACTTTAGATTTTTTGAACTCTAAGTTACTAAAATATGATCCAACCAGTAAGTTTCAGAAAAATTTAAAATCAGCCATCGATAACATTAATATTCTTATACAAAATAAAGACAAGTATAAACTCATTGTTTCGAATCCTTTGGTACCAAAAGTTTACTCTTTAATTAAATTACACAAATCAGGCTATCCAATCAGACCAGTAGTGTCATTCACTACAGCACCTTCAGTGTTTTTGTCGCATTTTCTAATAGAAATAATTCAAAATTATTGTAAATTTCAGCCTAAATTCTCAATCAAAAACTCTTACGATTTAGTCAATAACATTGAAAATATTCAATTGCCACTTAATTCTAAATTGATGTCCTGGGATGTAGTTTTCCAAGTATACCACGTATAACAACCCTAATAGAAAAGTTCCTTGATAGCAATCTTGTTAATCCTTTCATAAAATCAGATATATTGTCGCTTTTGGAATTATGTCTGGAACAGAATTCTTTTAGTTTCAATGATAAAATTTACAGTAGTACTAAAGGCTTAATTATGGGAAACCCTCTGAGCCCTTTGTTGGCCCAAGTATTCTTGGATAATTTGGAACAGTTAATTCATAATCATCCTGTTAGTCGAAAATTCGTTTATTGGTTTAGATATGTGGATCATATTATTTGTTGTTTCACTGGTACTCTTAGACAACTTGACTGCTTTCAAACATTCATTAATACTTTACACCCTAATATAAAATTCACTTTAGAGATGGAAAAAGATTAACTATTTGAATTCGAAAATAACAAAAGTAGATAACAAATATAATTTTTCGCAAACCATGGCACACTGATAGCGTCATACATCCTACCTCCCTACATCCATTCCAACACAAAATGGTAGCTTTCAATAGTATTGTACATCGTTTAGTAAATATTCCACTTTCAAACGCCAATTTTAATATCGAGAAAAATATAATTAAACAAATTGCCGTAAATAATAATTATGATCCCATAATAATAGACAATATGTTAGATAAAAAGTTGTTCAAAAATGCGATTAGCCAGGTGTACCCCCTTACTAAAAATAATATCAAATATAATAGCCTCACTTTCATCGGAAATTCAAGTAGAAAACTTAAATCTCTCTTATCTAAGCACAACGTTAGCATTGCTTATCGTACCGGTAATAATTTAGGAAATCATATAAAAAATAATAAACCCAAAGTTCATAGAGATAATAAATCAAGAGTTTATTATATTAATTGTGGTGATTGTGATACATTGGTAGAACTTCAGAAGTTTTCAAACTAGAATTTCAGAACACAAACGTAGTTTTGTTAATCAGAAATCGGATTCACATTATGCAAACCATTTAATCCAAGAAAATCACACATTCAATTTCGATTTTAAAATATTAAATACTGACAGTAAGGGAATTAAACTTAATTTTTTAGAATCATGACAGATAAATAAATACAAGCATTCCGGTCTCCTATTGAATAGCCAAATCGATCATACTTCAAGCTCCCTTCTCAATATTTTCAAAATTACCGAACTACCTGACTAGCAGTTCAGATTGGGTTTTTCCTATTCTAACAATTATTTGTAAATATCTTCCTATTTACCCCTTCTACACAATTTGTCATCTCTTTATTTCTTGTTTTCAATATAACAGAGGAACATAGTTAGTTGGCCATTAGCATCTGAAGAAGTTCCACCGAAACGCGCGTCATGCATTATTTCTTTTAATAATAATGTTTAAATTGTTATTATTAACCATTGTTTTGATATAATTATGTATTGAATTGAAACAATGTTATTCAGAGTACTAAAATGCCGAAGAAATGAGAAAAGGTTGGAAAATTAGTCGGTTGCAATTTATGAAAGTTCCGAAAATAAGTGAAAAAAATCTATTGAGAGATTTGTGCTTCTGTCGAACTTGTTTTTCATTTCAAATTCTATAGTAATTTTGCACACATTTATTTAATGAACTTCTTCACTCTTTTTCAAGTTGATCTCATCAAATATATAAACTTTTTGTGTTGATGTGCCGACTATTTTCAACTTTAAAATTTTTCAGTATTTTCCCGTTCTTAAACGAGTGAACTTATCGATAAAATTATGAAAATTGTATTCATTATCTGTGTTATCAATATATATACAAAAGTTGGTCAAATATTCATTTCACCAATTCAATTTTGAATATGCTGATTGTATATCCGTATACATTTGTATACCTTAGGTATTTTCCATGTTCTGAAATAGTTTTCCTATAGCAAACTTAATCCTTTTTGTGAATTATGATAGGTTTCATAGAATTGCTGAAGTAATTTCCGTTCAATTCATGGAAAACCTAATATTGAAAGGTTCGAAAACAGAAGAGTACACTTGAAATTCAGAGAAATTTATTTCTGTCCGAATATATTAAAGGTAAGGAAATGAATGAAATCTGCATTTTGATGAAGAAGGTACAATTCATCTAATTTCGGAGGAGCCATTTCCTCCCTGATGTTGTTGAATTTATAGAATGACAGTGTCCTAAAGTTACTGATATTCAAATGAAAATATAAATTATGTGCTTTGCTACTATTTAGCCGAAAATATATTTTGACATCAGTAGAATTGATGAAACATCTTGGAAGATGTTAATTTTTATTTTCTGATATTAATGGTCAGAATTATTAAATTACCATTTATCACTTAAACAATAAGTATTTTCGAACATTCCTGTTCAATTTGAAGTGTTTCATAATTCTTTCACTCATTCTTACACTCCTTTAAATATTGTTCGTGATTGAAAATTATGTCGAACAATTCGACCGTACAGACTACTATATTATAATAGTTATTTATGTACCAAGTGCGTTATATAGATCCTAACGCCCGATGGGCGTTAGGATCTAGTAACGCACGTTGTTGCATACAAGATTTTATTTTTCAGGAAAAAATTATTTTATTATAATGAAAAATCGATTCTTAAATCGGTTCATTGCTCCAAGACTTTTCATTTTCCTTCTCATAGTAGGCATGTCATTTGTTGATATTTTGACGTTTATGAATATTTTTGTCATCATATTTAGTGAATGTCATTGCTGCTTTCTTTGTGTAGTCTTATAGAAATAATAGAAATGAAAATTAATTAACCCAAGAATATCATAAAAAATGCAGTCAAAGCTGAAAATAATTCATTGCCGGAGAAATCCAGAGTCGTATACGATAAGGATTATGAAGTATTTTATCAATGAAAGTTGCTTCATTTCTCCTTGTACAATTAGCGGGCGTTATGATCCATAACGCCCGCCCATTACGCCCTAGGTCATAATGATTGTGTTTATAGCAACCGTATCCAAGGTGAAATAAACATATAATATACAAGTAAAAAATAAAAAATAATGGCCATTAAGAAAGAGAAAATATATGTTGTTTAAATGAATTTGTCTTTTCCAATCGTGTCATTGTGTGATATCGTCAATAGATGCTGAATAATGAGCATGTATAATATAGGTACAAAATTAGAATTAAGATAGTATCAAGAATAACAAAAATTTAAAAATATAATATAATTTCATACATTTTATGCATCGTTCATATGTTTTCATTTTAAAAATTCTCAATATATCTGGAAGAAAACACTTGGTCTGTCGATTGACTTCCGTCAAGAACGAAATTACTCACGTATATTTTTCGCACATCGCTGGTATTGTTTTTGGATATTTTTCTCTTTTATTACTCAAATTGTAAATAATAGAGTCTAGAATCACATGTAGGTATATTAAACGTATGTGAACAGTCAATACTTGTATCAAATTATACAATTTCATCAACTTGTATTAATTGCGTATTTCGTGCGTATGCGTATTGTATTGAAGTGCAATAGAAGAACACCCATTCAAATGATGCTAAAAGTATTAAATCTAATAAACGTAAATCAGAGAATAGTTTTAAGAACAATAGATTATGTTCATAGAATAGAACATAACATGACACCTATATTTATTTGAAGGAACATTTTCAGAATGTTAATGATATACATAGATATGAAACACGGCAATGAAATAATTTTTATTTTTCACTTGTATATTATTCGTTGATTTTACCTTAGACACTGTTGCTATAAATACACTCATTATGCCCTAGGACGTTATGAGCGGGCTTTATGGATCATTACGCCCGCTAATTGTACGAGGAGAAATGAAGCAACTGCCATTGATTAAATACTTCATAATCCTTGTAGTATATGACTCTGGATTTCTCCGGCAATGAATTGTTCGCAGCTTTGGCTGCATTTTCTATGATATTCTTGGGTAAATTCATTTTCATTTTCATTATTTCTATAAGACTACACAAAGAACGCAGCAATGACATTCACTGAATATGATGACAAAAATATGCACAAACGTCAAAATATCAACAAATGACATGCCTACTATCAGAAGGAAAATGGAAGGTATAGGAGCAATGAACCGATTTTAAAATCGATTTTTCATTATAATAAAATAATTTTTTTGTGTGTGTATGCACCACGGGCGTTACTAGATCCTAACGCCCATCGAGCAACATTCATTCCTCGGGCCAAAGGCCCTCGGGCCGAATGTTACCCTCCGGGCGTTAAGATCTATATATCGCACTTGGAACATAAATAACTATTATGTGAATCCACCACACAGATTAGTAACTCAACATTCAGTAGGGGTATTCGATTATATAACACTTTGCTGGCGAATATAAAAAACTCGAATATTTATAAATGTTTTGAGAAATTGTCAGTTAATCAGTTATCTTTATGAAAATTTTAAAGTCCGAATAGTCATACTGAAAATTTGTGTTTAATAGCTTTTTTTTGCTAAATAAATATAATTTTTTTTTGTGAGAGGAAAAATATTTTATAGACTACCCTGAGAGTATCCCGCACGCATTATTAGGGATGTGTGAGACTCCGGATGTTGCTGGTTCCTCACTAAAGAACCCCTCACACATTCCAATATATAATTGCAATAATGAGACAATCTTAACCAGGTGTATTTAATAAACAAACAACTATATCAATTCAATATATCAATATGATGTTTATGAAATTTAATAGTTATGCTTCAAAACCATGAAAATTACTAAATTTAAGAAATTGCCAATTCCGTATAGTTTAGGATGCCAGGAAAAAGGAAACGTTTTGTGTGTTATATTTTATATTTTATGTGGGAATACCAAAATCTCCGGAATTCGTCATCTTCATAAATCACGACCAATTTCAATATTATCTTTCACAGCCTACCTAAAACTATATGTATGTTGTGTATGTTGACGTATTCGTAGAAAGCCCTATATATATTTGTCATTCCTTACATAAGGATTTCGTCAAGTCAACTCCTACCGCAAGCCGCGTAAAAAAACGTTCCAAAAACATAATATTGAATGATGACATCGTTCTTTCAGCATAAAAATATGTTTAAAGACATTAAAAGATTATTAACTATTTTTCATGCCTGAGAGACTTAAATAGTATATTACATACCGAGCGGGGAAATAATCTATTACAGCCGAACGGCAAGTTAGCATACCGAGGTGCGCAGCACCGAGGTGTGCTGCAGACGTGAGGCTGGAATGATTTTCCCCGAGGTTTGTATACTATTTTACTCACAATCGATCACATTAATAATCAAGTTCTGATACTAATTATTACTTGTATTAATCAGGAAACATAAAAAGTTAGTTGATTCAACCATAGATTCGATATGACATTTGGGTCAAAATTCACAATTTAATTTTTGACAATATTAACGAAAAATGTTTGACTGCGAATTTGAATCCACACTACCAGAACTTCTTTCAGGTTACTTTGATTATTGGCATTTCCGGAGCTTGAAGGTGTGATGAACTTCTAAAAATGAAAATAAATGGTTTGGAAATTATAGAAAATCGAATTACAATAACGATTAGTATAACCAAAACCTATTCCTGGCGTACATTTGTGATTACAAAACTGGAATGGATGAAAGTAGTGAAACAATACTGTGATATGCTCAACAACATCGACTGTGAAATGTTGTTCTTACAAATGAGGTTTGGCAAAGTTACACGACAGCCTTTTGGGCATAATTCTATCGGAAGTTTTCCTAAAAACCTTTTTAAAACCAGAAAATTATAATGGGTTCACAGGACATTGTTTCAGACGTACTTCAGCGACATTATTAGCAAGTACAGGTGGAGACATTCTACAGTTGAAGAGATTAGGGGGGTGGAAATTTAGTACCGTGGCTGAAGGTTATGTGGAGAATTCTTTGCATGGACAATCAAAAATAGCTAATATGTTGCCTCATGCTGAAAATCCTAGAACGTCGGCATCATAATCGAATTCTGAAACTCATAACTTTAAGCAACTAGGTCTTGCTTCAACGGTCAATTGTAATCATAATTCGAATGTAACTAAATATTAATATTTATAATTCCAAATATTTTTTTTCTTTTCATATTAAATGAATATCGAGTTAATTCTGATTTATTTCCATGCTAGTAGGTAAAGTGACACAAGCTAGCCGGTAAAGTGACATTTGCTAGCCGGGAAAGTGAGATTTGCTAGCCGGGAAAGTATGAAGTATGTAATGAAGCACTTCCCGACTGTTTTGAAGGTTAGAAAACCATCGATTACCGATCGATTGTGAGTAAATTCAATTACTACAATAAGTACAATATTCAGATGACGTTGCGAAATAATTTGCTTTTACGTAAAAAGTTTAATGCAGCATTACTATTCTTAAATTCGTTTCCATTGGTATTTTATGCAGTTTTTACCACTACAATCCAGGTTCTTTTATTGCTGCCAGAAGCCACGATATATAAATGGGGATACCAAAATTGAGAACTGTTTCATATGGAAACTATTGCTTCTGAAGCTCCTAGAATTTAAATCCATATTTTTAAGAATTGTGAATCACACTGAAAAAAAATCTCGTGAGCAGCATCACTTCATCACTGAAGTCGTATTTTGCGGGCGAAATGCATCGCGTCGAGATGCGATTCTAAGGGATTGAATTATATTTTGAGAAATCACGCTTGAAGAACCGAATTAAAAGTTGAAAAAAATTAATTTTATAAAAAAAAAATTCGCGAAGTGCATCGTGGTTGAAGAAAAAAGTTGAAACCAACGAAGGAACGTATACCTAAAAATCAACTCAATTCAAAAAATTTTGCGAAGTGCATCGTGTACTGATAGCGAAGTAGGTCGAGATGCGATTTGAACGGAGTGTTCTCCGCATGGGGCAGCGCGACTGAGGAAAATGGTTGAAACTTCCCGAAGGCACTTCCTCTACATTAACACAATCTACTTATCAAGTTTGAACCCTCTAACACTATTTTTTGAAGCTGTGAAGTTTGGCAAATTTTCAGAAACAACGAAAAAACCGCAAATAAATTAGTAAAAATGGCGGCAGTTCAAAAAAGTTAACCAAATTCTAAAAGTTTCGTTCTGCAACGAGAAAAATCCTAGGCACCAAATTTCTGCTCATTTGACTCGATGGGAGCCGCTGGAGAGGCCAATATGTACCGGGAAATATAAATATATATATATATATATATATATATATATATATATATATATATATATGTAAATAAATATAGATATATATATATATATATATATGTATATATATATATATATATACATATCCTCCTAGCGGCTCTGTATATACGTGCACACGAAACATCGAAATATCTATATCTATCCTCAGACGATAAATGTTAGATATATTGAGAGGTTTGTTTCCTTAGGTTAAAATAAATTGCCTAGTTTACTTCATTTTATATATACATATATATATATATATATATATATATATATATATATATATATATATATATATATATATATATATATATATCAGAGCTGTGACGAGCACTGAAGAATAGTGCTTCGAGCACTAAGCACTAAGCACTTGAAAAAAAAGGCTCCCGGTCTCGAGCACTAAGCACTTATTTTTACAAAAGGCTTGCGATTACTAAGCACTTTGTGAAAGTAATTTGACATTTCGAGCAATAAGCCTTAAGTACTTTTTTAGGAATTGATGAAATTGAGGTTATTTTAATCGGTAAAGAAATTGTAAGCTGGCATATGAGTATGAGATTATTGACGAGTGAGAAGAGATGCACAGGGTGTTACAAATTTGAAGCTCACTATGAGCTGGTACAGAACTATACGGGGTGTTACATTGGTAAATGAACATACCTACGATAACCTGAGCTAGAGCTATCCTAGGCGAGTCCAAAAAATCGATATAATGATAGGTCTAGTCAATTCCATAACCGAGTTTATGTATTCACCAAAAATTTCAATTCCTCATAACATTTGAACAAATCAGCACAGTCGGTTGATATTTGGAACGTATGATTCACTTCCACAGGTCGACCGATTTATATTTAAATTTCCAGAAAATTCCAGGTCCGTATTTGAAAATTATGGGACTTCTTCCAAGCGAAGATTCAACACCCTGTATATTAAAATTTTGGGATTTGATTGAGATATTTGAAAAGAGCAGAAAATTTTCAATGGGGTTCATTAGAGTTTATTGTCCCGCACGTTATTTTGCTCGAAGAGAGGTTCAGGGAAAGATCCAGTTGAAAATTGGAATTCCACTAAATTCTCAGAAAAATCGTACATCTGTTGCCCTCTGTAGTTAACATCCTTATAACTCCCTTTATACATGAATAACTGTAAGCATAGGCATTCTCACACGCCATTTTTGATCAATTTCATAAAGATCATAGGTACATTTAAATTTAAATAATACAGAAACAAGATATGCTTCTGTAATCTCTGACCTAAGAACATAGATATTAGCTAACTGAGACAGATTTTATTGAAAGTATGATAAAAAAGGACCTGTGTAGAATCTTAGTATTAGTATTTAATCACCTAAGTGATGATTAATATATGAAATAAGAGAAACACAGAGTATTGAAAGATTCATTATTTCATATTAAAAATCCCTGGTCTATGCAACTGCGCACTAACTCTGAACACTAACGTGAGATGTTTATCACTGAAATGATATCAACACACGATCATGCGCCGCCGCATACGCATATTCGTGTTACAAGTTTGGCTCAGGGCTTAGAGCTTAGTAATCCGCAGAAGTGCTTGGGAGCACTTCAGTGCTCGGGAGCACTTTTGGGATTACTAAGCACAAAGCCTTTTGTTGAAGGACTTCAATTACTAGGCACTAAGCACTGCTTTTGAAAAGGGCTCGGAAGCACAGTGCTCGGGAGCACAAAAGGGCTCCGAGTGCTTTCACGAGCACAAAGCACAATGCTTTGGCACAGCTCTGATATATATATATATATATATATATATATATATATATATATATATATATATATATATATATATATATATATATATATATATATATATATATATATATATATATATATATATATATATATATATATATATATATACATATCGGACAAGAAAAATTTTTCGAAAATCGTGGTCTAGCAGGTCTAAAACGGATAGAAAAACCACTCTCGCACCTGACTATTTCCTTTCGATACACTGCAATAGTATGTCTTTTATGAAATAAATTACGACTAAAAACTATAATTGTTTGAAAAACGCATGAGCAGCAAAGCTCCATCACTAAGATTGTGTTTTCCCCTCGTCTTTCTTTTCTCACATAAAATTTATTAACCCCTTATTCACTTATTAGCGGCAGCTGAGAAAAAAAATGGAAATCACCAGAAATTTCTACATATTATGTCACAACCGGTTTGAATATGCTACGCTAATAATGCATCATCGCTACTCATATTCCTAAAAATTGGAGATGCCAACTTCGATTACTAGATTTCAGCTAATTGGTTTCTATATAAGGCTCTGGGGATGAAAAAGAAAAAAAAAAAAAAAAAAAAATATATATATATATATATATATATATATATATATATATATATATATATATATATATATATATATATATATATATATATATATATATATATATATATATATATATATATATATATATATATATATATATAGTTTATTTTTGATAACCCAGAGCATTTTAAGGGCATGTTTTAATTCCTTTTCATTGGTAGGTGAGCGTTCTCTCACTGTTTCTGTTTTTGTTTGTTTTGTGCTGGGATGAAAAAACATAAAAACAGCATATACTCTTCTTACAATATGATACTGTACTATACACATACAGGAAAACGTATTATGACTAAGTTTCAGCAAGAAAATGTTTGTTAGATCGAAAAAGTTATCATATTGCGTAACTTGATTCCAAAAATTACCAATTTGAAATAAAACTGACAAAGTCACTGCCCAGCTAGCAAGAAGCTTCTATAAATTTAGAGTAAAAGAACTTTTCTGTTCTGTAAAGGTTTCATAGTTGTGTCTAGAACATTAAGTTGTTGTATAAGTGGAGCAGATGATACTATTTTGTCTTCGTAAGCTAAATTGTTCTTTAAGTTTATTGCAAGAACGTTCTTAGAACATAATTACAGAGCATTCAGAAGATAAGTGTAAATAATTGCTCGATAACTGTCTATAGTAGCACAATTTTACAGCAATGGTGCTTATAGAACTAAATGATTCCAAATCCGAAGTGAAAAAGTATATTATAGAACTATACCAACTCCTGTGAAGCTCCTATAGAATTGCTCCGTAGTGGTTGATTATAGTTTTTTTATAGAAATATTGTATAAGGGGTTGCTGAGAGACAATTTTGCTACGAATAACAAATTATGCATATGGAAGCTGCTAACGAACTTAATTAAAAAAACCTCTATAACGTTGTTATAGAGAGTAATGTTATAGTTGTTATACAATAATTACAGAGTAATTAGGTTTAAATCTATGCCATTTTTGTTTCATAAAAAAGCACTACAGATCAACCAAATCTTAATTGACGCCATTTCAAAAGTGAATTTCGTTTGTGTATAAGTTTTAGACGACATTCTTCGTACCCAGTAAACTTCGCATCCTAGCTATTAGACTGATGACCGAGGGGACATAATAGCTTCAAATCTACAAAATAGTACCAATAATTCAGGCGATACCATAGAACATATACATATTATATATCCACACTCATAAATACACATAGGTATACATAGACTGCTAAAATCGTAATACTTCCTTTTAGTTTAGCCACAGTCGAGTACATTGTGAGCCATATTGGAAATATTTTTGACTCGTAAAAAAAGTCACTGGGAAATATTGTATGCAAATTTCCGCTTTAATAACGGTAATATCACTAGAGAAATCTTCTGTGAAAAAATCGTTTATGTATTTATATATTTTTTTCTTTCAAAATGCAGCCTGCCTGTACTAATTTTAGTGCTTGGGGAAATCTTGTAAAACATGATAACACGGTTAATTTTAGTTGGCACATTTGAGTTATAGTAGTTGCTTATGAAGTATATTAGCTCTGTAATAATTGCAATCGACACAAAATATTCATATTAGTTAGCATCCATATTAGAAGTACGAGATTAGCTTTCCATTTCGTCGCCAATTTGTAAAGAAAGAAGAAAAATTTAGATAAAAACTAATATGAAACATAAATGGGCCAAATATTTATCAGTAATATGATGAATTTAAGTATATTTACTTTCTAACTGTTTTTTATACATTTGGCGGCAAAATTTATCAATAATTTTTTTTTCAATACTTGATTAGTTTTTAACATTGTAGAAAAATGAAATAAAATGAGGGCGCATTAAAAAATTACCATATATATACCACATATTTCACATTAATTTTTCTTCCACATTAAAATTTATTCGTCTTTTGATTTCAAACTTACTAGAAAATTCAAATAAATGGTGAAGGTACTTTATATATTATGGCGTCCATATCATTTTTAACGCGTATCCATGATTTAGAGTGATACAGAAGCATTTTGTCTTCGAAAGATGTAAAAAAACCTATTAAAGTTTTGTAACTATAACGTCACGCAACAAAATAATTGTATAATGGAATACAATATGTACGGTTAACGAACAAAAAATATAGAAGTTCTTTATACGCTCTATAATAGAATTTTAAGACACCATTTCAGAACTATTATAGAATTCGTATGACATTGCTCTGTAACTATCGCATAGAAATTCTTTACGACTTGTAAGAACGTTTACACAACAATTCTATAAATGTTTTCTACATACCTTACAGAACAACTTGAAGAACTGAAAAGTTCTTTAGCACGGGTCCCATTTCTTTTGTATAACTGCTGTAAGAACGTTTTGAGAATGTTCTTAGAACAAACATTGCTCTATAAAATTTGCTGAAAAAACGTTCTCTCAACTTTAATAGAACATAAAATTGTTAGCTGGGTGGTTACAAGTTACTGAATGAAAGAATTTATATAATTCCTGAAATAAAATAACTGGAGATATTCAGTTATAAACGATCAACACTTGACTACTATTTGGTTCATATATCATCTGTAGTGGATATACTTTGCACTTGGAGATTGTTATCTGAGATACCATATTTCCAAGGAAAGAACACGAGAATGCCTTATTCAAATTTCGCACCGCTAAAATTTCAACAAATGTATTGAAGAAATAAAATTCAGAACCTAAAATAAAAATACCGAATAGAAATGGCCTTATTTGACAGTCGTTTCAGACCTCTGTGGTCGGCTGTAGGATCAACAGATTTATATTATGCGTTTTTGATGTCCACTACCTATGCAATATTCAAATTTGGCTGCCGCCGCGTTAACTCCCTGTTTCGCATATTATGGCTTTGTATGATAATAACTTTGAGCCAGCGGTTCCCAATCTGTAATCGTAACAGAATATTGTTATGTCCGTGGTGCCTGGAGAAGTGATGCAAAATTTAAATTTCTTGATGCTTTTATTTATAACATTCTGAACTTGTGGACGTTACATATCTAGGTAATTAGTTTGAATTTCATGCAAGTTGCAGAAGGAGTTTAAAGGCACTTTGGACGACGATAAGGTATCGTGAAATGCGATTGTTATCACTAAGTTAAAAGGATAGGAATGATATCCAGTTTGATAAAGATATTTATTGAAATTATACCAGGAGGAACAGGTGTACGTAGTACGTTATATTCAAATAAGTATATTCAGTTAACGAATGTTGTTAATTTATGATTCAGTTATTAACGTAACAAGGCCGATATGTAGCAAATAAGGGATGAGGTTGGATATTGTAATCCGAGGTGCAGCCGAGGATTATAACTAACCGAATCCGTTATTTGCGTATCGGCCGTGTGTCGTTAAACATTTTTCGTAATCCCGTTGAAAGATTATATTTTGATTTCGAAGTGAGAAAAAACCCCGTACCTCGCAATTCTACAGAAAAATCCCAACGTCGTGAACTCTCTTGTCATGGAACAGTTTGACAGTTTTATAAACAACGTCAGTTTTTTGTATTCTCAAGTTCGCTTTAACGACGACCATGGATGAAATTGATGAAATTGAGGAACAAAATCAAATTCCTTTAGAAATATTGGGAGAATCATGTGCAGTGCAGCGAGTGTTGATTAACTGCCGAAAATAACTCAAGAGCGATATCAAAAAGAATATGAAAATTTTGAAATGTGGCGTAAAAGTAAGAATGTAAAGGTGGTTAATGAAGATGTATTATTAGCCTATGCGAAATGAAAATCGGAGGTTTATTCTCCCAACTCACTGTGGACCAAGATTTCAATGTTGTTATTGTAAGCAGAATGATGTTTTGAAATAAATATTTGAACAAGTAATTTCTTAACGGCCGCCGGCCGTTATGAAATTATAACGGTCGGCGGCCGTTAACACTGACTTTTCAATTGTCATCTGAATACCGTTAAATCAAAATAACAGTATGGGATTACGAAAAATTCATAACAGAGCTCTCAATTCGTTTTTGGGTAGTATCAAGTTGTAGACATAACCAATTTTTTCATTGAAGAATATAATTTTATAATAAATTTTATTTCTGAAAAATTGCTCATACTTTGGTTCAGTCAACACGAAACATAAAAACAGTTATTCAATATATTTCTCATAAGTCTCTTCAACAAAAGAGTTCATTAAAAATCCATGTAGGTGTCAGGTATATTCGTCATACATGAAATACTCATATTAATAAAAAGATGAAAATTTATTCGTAACTCCCAAAAACTTCAACAGAAAATTTAGAATTGAATCTTAAGCAACAACATCCACCTATATCTAGAACTCACAAAATGAAATGTTCTAGAAAATGGAAATCTATGTTTTCCTAATTCAAATGAAGTTGTGATTTTTGATATACAAATTTTGATTTAATTTTAGCATCTGTGCATTCATATGATATCGAGAGAGAAGAGCCGAACGTCAATATTTATACTAGAAGCTAACATCAGTTGTGCATGCAAAATTTCTAGAATGGGCTTTTTTTGTTATGCCTGAGATGTATAAGTGTGAGAAAATGCAAGTTTCTCGATGGGGAGGTAGAGTATTCAGGCGAAAGAGGGTGTGAAGGCTGAAGAGAATCAACAGTAACCCGGCAACATTCAGTCCTAGGAAGCAAGAATTTTTCTCAAATTGTTTGGATTTCGGTTAATTATTCTTCAAGTGAATCATGACTTTGAAGCTTAAAAGTCACAGAAGATAGTTATACTTGTAATCTATTTTGAAAGAATTATTTACTTATTCTATTGTAATCACCAAAATATAGGTATTGTTTCCTCAAAATCACTGAAACATTCAATGGTGCTTTGTGCTCCGTATTTTGATACAAATAAAATCAAATCAAAATATGCTTTATTGTCTTTAAATTATACACTTTATTGACAAAGAAAAAATATATTAAATAAACAATGCAAAACATAAAAATAAACACACATCAATCAAAAAATATACAAACTAAACAATGTAATACCTAGAAATAAAAATCACACCACATTTCTTTACAAAATATGTATATACAAACTTTACAATAAAACCAAGATTGCCAAATCCTCCTCAATCGAAGCTGATGCCTGTGTTATTCAATTTGGTCATATCGATCAATCAATGGTCAGAATAGTTGTCCTCTATAGAGTAATAAGATCTATCAAGAAAATAAGATTTAGTTCGTTTCGGAAAATTGGTCAAGAAAGTTATAGATTTTAATTCATCTGTAAGGCGATTGCAAATTTTCTCAGCATTGTAAATGATGGACTTTCTAGTTAATTCAGAAGAAGGAATAGGGAGCTGAACATGATGATCAGAAGATCTGGTGGAATACCCGTGCTGTGACACCAAGGGTACGGCATGGAAATACTTATGTATCAAGCACACATATTAAAGCAAATATAAAGAAAGAAGCGTCAAATTTCCATTTTTCTTGAAGTGAGGTTTGCAATGAGCCCTATTTTCTAGTACAATCATGTAACGAATTGCTTTCCTCTGCAATTTGAGAATGGTGTCAAGTTTTGAAGAATTACATGAACCCCAGAAGGGAAGACCATAACGAAGATGAGATTCGAACAATGTAAAATAGGCAATTCTTGTAGATGCCGTATCTAATTCACTTGATATGGACAGGCCGATGATAATTTTTTAGCTGAGACATGCAAATGCTGTGAAAATTTGAGATTATTGTCGATAAAGAGGCCTGACAGAATCGACTATTTCAATGGCATGGTTTTGCAGGAATAGATCCTGAGAGTTATCTCTATGAAATAAGGAGACAGTTTTATTGACGTTGAAGCAAAGTAAATTTGCATCAGACCAGGATCGATCCAAGATCAATTGTCGTTCCAGAGTGCAGCGTCGCAGAATCAGGATTGCTCCAAGTAATACTCGTATCATCCGCAAAAAGCGTAATTTCTCCATTGATATTCAGATACGTCATATCATTTATAAATAACAAGAAGAGGACAGGACCTAAAACAGAACCTTGGGGGACACCGCTAGTGATAGATTTACAAGTAGAATTGGAGTCATTTGTTCTTACAAATTGTTTTCTACTTCCAAGAAAAGGCTCGAACCAGTGTAGTGAAATACCTCGGACACCATAAAACTCCAGTTTCCGTAATAAAATTTGTTGATTGACGCAGTCAAATGATTTAGCATAATCACATAAAACCGTAGCTGTGTAGTGCTTGTTATTGAGGGATGAATAGATATTGATCAACATAGAAAACATACCATCCGTAGTATTTTTTTTTGGTTGAAACCCAAATTGAAAAAATAGATAGAAGCGCTATGGGCCTGTAATCGGATGTGCTAGATCTGTCTCCTCCTTTATGAAGTGGGAGAATTATTGCAGTCTTTAGACAATCAGGAAAAATACCAATTTCAAAAGATTCGTTAACCCAACACCAGCCAACGTCCCATTTATTCGACGCGCCATTTTTGCCAGATTCCTTCAAAGCTATCACAGTAAACTAGAGTATTTGATAATGTCATTTAGGTCAAAGTAAGTACTTCATATATTTATAGTCAGATGTCTCACAGGAACAATAACAGAAATTAGACTGACTCAACAAGTCGGCACTTGCCTGGCGCGTTGGGGTTGTCATACGTTATAGTGATTTCAATATATTTCTGTCGAGAAAATTATAATTATACCATTGCAGTTTTATTGTTCAATAGTCTTTTTTTCGATACGGAACGGAATTGAACTGACTCATATCATTATCTGTTGCCAATTTGTTGCTAATTTTATTGTCCCAATTTTGGGACATTGGCTGGAAGTGATAATTATGAGTAGCAGAAAATGTCTAACTGTCCGTGACATTGACATCATATTTGAAGATCCGAAATTTTGGAAAGATATGGATATTGAAAATATTATTGTAGCAATAATTCCTCCAGACCCGGATATTCTAACCGACACAGAAAATTTTGAAGAGAATGACCTAGCAGGAGAAGAAATAGTGGATGTTGCAGGTACTATGGAATTGTTTACTTCTAACCCTGCTGACGAATCCGAGTTTGAGAGTGACGACGAACCATTATCAGAAAAAATAGTGAAGTGGACTAAATAAAATAGCACAAACGGCGAGAATTCCATTGCAATAGTGACAATACTCCATCGTAAAATTGATACAAGAATACAATTCGTATATGGGCGGAGTAGATATGTTAGACAAGCAAGTGTCTCTTTACCGAACAAGAATTCGTTCAGGGAAATAGTGGTGGCCTTTATTCACCCAAGTGTTAGATATATCGGTGACAAATACTTGGAGACTTTACCAGATTGTAAATCACCAAGAAATGGCTACTCTGCTAGAAGTACGTAGGAAATGAGACCACGCCCTCAAAAGTCCAAATTGATGGGAGGAAGAGCAAGTGTGGACATAAGATATGACCAAATGGGTCATTTAGTTGTTTCTATAAAGAAAAAAGGAGATGAGCATTTTGTGAAAAAAAAACACCAGAATTTGTGGAGAGTGCAATGACTACAAGATATCTGCTTTCTACCATCTCATAAAAAATTATTTTTTTTACCAAAAAGTTTTTATTAAAATTTGTTCTGTATATAATTTATGTGAGTCTATTGAACACATTTTGTTATTAAAGCAGCTGAAAGTCCCTTTTGTCTTGTTTTTTCTAAATATATTATTTCATCCCCTTTTAGCCATCGTACCAAAAATGGGACGCTATTTTTCTGTGAATTGAAATTTATTTTTTTCCAAAATTTCAGTGTTCAGTCTTTGCTGAACACTCAACAACCAGTCTATACAAAAAAATTAAATTTTTTAATCCTCTTTGAGTTCTGGCTGGTATTGGGTTAATTAATGAAACCAGAGTATTAATAACAATGTCTGGAAGATGCAGAAACACTCTTAAAGACAGACCATCCGTGCCACAAGAGGCTTATTCTTCATTAAACTTATTGTTAGTAAGAATTCATGCTTATCGAAAGGACTCAGAAAGAAGTTGAAAACGACATTGGCAGAGGGAGGCAGGAATGAAAGAGGACCATGGATAGATGCTAATCTAGCGGTAACTGTAATGCACACGTTGAAAAACTGATCATTCAAATCGTTAGGATTAGGTAAGTCGTCAACTGGAGATACATACTTTTTTCTTAATTCATTTATGATAGACCATGTTTCCATACTTTAAGTGATTAGCTATATTCGAAGGTTTATCCTAAGGTCCTTATTACTAACCAATACAATTGCTATATTTACGTATAGTAGAGACATATCCATCTTTACTTGATTATATTTACTTATTCGTTATAAGATATAAGTATTTATTCCGATTTGTAATCAATACACCTGCAGTTGAATAGTCACATAGAACTGACAAATTATCAGTGAAACACCAAAATTTTTTTTTGAGGTACTAATACCTCAAAATCATATTAAGGTCTATATTTTCATGTTTAATATTTTCATGTTTAATATTTACATAAGACATTTGAAACAAAATATCGGAAAAAAAAAGAAATTTTTTAATTTTCCTGGAAATCTAATGATTGATACGACTCACAAGGAAATTATACCCATTTAAGTGAAAGTTTATTTTACTCGATAGAAAAATGATAAATATACTGAAATTCAACTTCATTATGGTAGATTTTTTAACTCAATAATATACCATTACTGAGTTATCAAGGTTTATTTATCTATAATTCATGATTTTCAATTGTAGTTTATGAAGAGTTTAAACTGTTGAATTAGAACCATTTAAAAAGCCTACTCGGAAACAGAAAACCCCATCGTGAGAAATTCAAACACGATAATGAGATATCTATCGCTTATCCGGCTGAAATAAATTTCCTAATGTGAAAATAAAAACGCCCTTCCGAATTTCAACGTCTTCGTTCCATTCCATTACGTATCTCGTGGAACGCACCATCAATTCTCGGTGACATATCGACGTAGTTTCCTGCCCCGATCGAATTGTATTAAAATTTAAATGAAGACATTTTGTAATCAGAATTCGCCAATAGATTTCCGGAGTTAAGATAAACATCTCTCCTTTCCTCCGGTTCACACTGAGAGATTGGCAATCGCTTATACGTCACGTTTTCCATGCAAATAAAAGGAGCGTTGGGGTTGCTCCAGGCCTGCCCCCGAATTTACATCTTCTCTGAGTATTTAAAAACGTGATTTACTGATCCTTGCAGACTCTCCCTCTGATGCGGTCTTTGCCAGAGGTGGATTAAAGTTGAGAGCTTTCGAGTGTCCAATAAAAAAAAACGAGTCAAGTCGTATTTAACTGATTTTTGTTCTTTTTTATATGAAAATTCATAACCCTTTCAGTCATTTTGTAGGTGCTGTTGCGTTAAGAGGTGCCTTAAAAACCACGATTAAATTTCAACAATCAAATTGAGGCGTGAAAAAAAATCATTTGAAACCCCCAAATAGTACTACGCCTTCCATCAACCTAATTCTATTGACTACAACTTTTCAACCTCATAACTTAGTTAGTAGTGAAAACCTGATGAAAATTGAAATTCCCCAATAGTACTTCTCTACCATCTAACGAGTTAATGAAGAAATTCATCGACTTCGGACTTGATTTTGTGTGGCTGTAAACGAATATCGTAGGCACTTCTCTAACATCAACTCAATCCACGTATGAATTTTCAACCCTCTAAATCATTTTGGAGGAACAACGAAGGTGAACAAAACCTTAAAACACACGAAAAACATGGAATCTCTACATTTAAATGGCGTCGGTCGATATAAAGAGATAAATCCTCTAACAGATTATTTTTCAACATCAACTCACTATACGTAACAAATTTCAACTATGTGATAAAATATCGATGGGGACTTGGGGGGCCGAAATCCTGCAAAGCCGGTTTGCTAGCTCAATGTACAGGGTGTCTTATTTTGGGTACTTTTGAATTGTATCTCCATTATTTTTGAAGATAGAGGGTTGCGGTTTTCGGGACACTGTGCTACTTTTTCGTAAAAATGAAAATGCCGTCAACATAATTTTAATAGCCCCTTTAGTTTTTACGATACAGGGAATTTTTGAAAATGTTGCATTTTGGGATCCCCATCATATCGCCGTTATCCTTCATCTTATCGGAAAAGTAATATAACATTCTTATAGATTTTTTCCCGTAGAATGCAGTGGTGTAGATAATTTTTGTTACATATTTACTATTTTCGATCTATAAAGCAAACTTATGTTTGTTTAAATGGAATACTCTGTATATTTATGGACTAAAACATTTTTCTTTTTTTCACCTTTTCAAAAATATATGATAGTATGAACTTTTCCTCAGAAACGCGCAAATAAAGAACAATTTTCCTAAATTGAATGCATAATTTAATAGTAGGCCATGGATATTGTTCACGACAAGAAACAAAATTAAAAGTCAAACCAGTATCATCGGTTTTTGAATCGAAGTTAGGTTTATAAAGGTGTTTATTTTCGTTGATTTGGTATTATTATTTAATTGATATTAATCAATGTCTTCCAATAATGGAGAATATGGAAATTTTGAAAAATTTGATATGCTGTTATATTTTATACACAGTAATGAAAATTCTGAAGAATCTTCGGAATTATATTTCCTAAGGTAAGTTAGCTATGAAAATCTCTATTATCAATTTAATTCTTTTCTTGTTAGATATTCAGAAAGAAGGCAACCATTTTTTGAGATATTTACTCGTTTAAGAGCAAATTTAGTTGAACACGGATCATTTGTTCAGCCGCGTTCTAAAATATACAACAAAGAGAACAGGAAAGAGAAAGAGATAAATACGTTGGGATATCTAGAAGCAACACCTTTGTCACTATAGAAAAATTGAGAAGGAAATTGGTGTGCCAAAAACTGACAGCATTGCAGAACTTCGAGAGGCAATTCATTTAGGCTTTCGAAATCTGCGAATGAGAACAAAGGTTCTTTTAAACGCTTTTCAAAGAATTACAAAGATATGCCAATTTTGCATCAGAAAAAATGGTCGTTAATTTGAACATCACCTTCAATAATGTTATTTATTTGTGTTTGTAATATTGTTACTTTACGCTACAAAACTGTTGACACAAACTTACTGTTAGAAAAAAGATCTATAGGTATTTTTCACGTAAGAGATACCTATATACAAGTTATCAAATTCTTCGTTAGTAATATAATAATAATAATAATAATAATAATAATAATAATAATAATAATAATAATAATAATAATAATAATAATAATAATAATAATAATAATAATAATAATAATAATAATAATAATAATAATAATAATAATAATAATAATAATAATAATAATAATAATTATCATTATCATTATTATTATTATTATTATTATTATTATTATTATTATTATTTCAAATATTGTCCTTTATTTGCGCGTTTCTGAGAAAAAAATTATACTATCATATATTTTTGAGAAGGTAAAAAAAGACAAATTTTATAGTCTATAAATATACAGGGTATTCCATTCAAAAAACCAAAAGTTTGCTCTATAACTCGAAAATAGTAAATATGTAACAAAAATTATCTACATCACTGCATTCTACGGAACAAACTTTATAAAAACGTTATATTACCTTTCGGATAAGATGAAAGATAACGGCGATGCGATATACATTTTCAAAAATGCCTTGTATCTTAAAACTAAAAGGGCTATTAAAATTCTGATGACGCCATCTTCAGTTTTACGAATAAGTAGCACAGTGTCGCGAAAACCGCAATCCTCTATCTTCAAAAATAACGGAGATACCATTCAAAAGTACCCAGAATGGGACACCCTGTACCCTCCAAAAAGCGAATAAAGCTAAATTTTTGATATGTTGTTTTCCACACTTTCTACCACTGCTTTAAAAAATTCCTCAAATGCATTTTTTAAATTAATATAAGAATATTTACAACCTGATTCATCAGTAGAAATAAATTAAGCTAGAATAATATTTCAGCAAAAAGAAAAAATTTCTATTATTCAAGGAATTAGAATAAAATGGATCATTATATAGGTACTGAATTATTAGCTTCATATTGACGATTTGAGTGAACGAAAATATTGTCATGAATATGACAGTAATTCTGCATTGCCTTTTGTTGCAAGCAACTAAAGGTGTACAGCTTTATTCAAATTAAAATAATGTTTTTCTGCAGAAAAACTCAAGCTGCAGTTCAGGTTTGCTTATGAAAAAGACTATCCTTATAGGTATTAGTCATACTGGTAGATTCATTACATGTAATGTATCTAATTATATTATTAATATGTATATTAAATGTAGAATAACTTCTATATTTATATCTTCAAAATTTAACAGCTGAAAAGGAATAGGTACTTTACTTTTGATTCAATTAAAATAAACACTTATAATATTCATTGTTTCACATTTATGAGTGACAACCGATAATATTTAGTGTGCTCACAAATGTGACAAGAAAGAAGAGGGAGGTCTAATCATCAATAACCAAGGGAGAGTCCCAAATAATTATATTTGGAAAACACAACCCAGTGAATCAATTATTCCCAAATATAAATATTTGAGAACGAAACAGATTTTCAATAATAATCAATACAAATATTGTGTTGAAGTAATTAAACAAGTTATACTAAGACGTCTCTTGACAGGCACTCATTAATTCAAAAAAATCTATTTTTTGAAAAGGTATCATTATATGTAAAAAAAATCATAACAATTTAAAATTAATATCAGTCAGATGCACCCATTAAACACTACTCGAACGATGATACTTCGCTAAGTAGTCATTACCGTCTACTTATGAATTCGACATTAAATGCCTCATTTCCTTTCCCTTTCAAGAGATGAAATAAACACCATTAGAACCCTATGATATTAACCACTTAGATGTAAAAATTCACGGGTGAGTTGTCCGTTTATGCGTACTCTGTTGAAAATAAGAACTTTCATTTTATATTTTTTTATTGTTTTGAATTCTACTCGCCCATGAACATAGGCAATAACAATTCAAATATAATTATATATTAGATACATATATATATATATATATATATATATATATATATATATATATATATATATATATATATATATATATATACATGGGTGGACCACCAGGAACTGCATCGATCGATATCTTAGAAACTGGATTCAGAAAAAATTTGAAATTTTGAAAACTTGCTAGTTGTCTGAGGGCCTACCCAGCTAAAATATTTTCACATAGTAGGCACTTCCGGTTATACCGGAAGTATACCCTAAGTCGCTTATTTTAAATAGGACACCCTATATATTATTACAGTTTTGAATTCTACCCAAGATTTTAGGCAGATTTAATGCATCATGTCCTATACCTGAGTCGAAAATTTGACATTTTTGAATTTTTATGTCAAAAATGACGATTGCAAGCCCTAATATAATTATCAATTGTTCCTATAAGGAAGCCCTTCTTACTTACTTTGGGTTGGATTCCTTGTTGAAAAGGACCTATTTCAATAGATTTCGTATAATATTTGGATAACTAATCATACAGGGTGTTCAAAAAATAAGATCTAAAATGAGATTGAGAAAACTGACGAAAATCAATTTTGTCAAATGGAAACCTCCAATTTTTCTAATTTTGTAGTATTAAGCATCGAAAATTAAGGTAATTTTGTAAAAGGTTATCTTTACCTAAAATTTTCAGTTTTCGAAATATTGCCAATTTAATATTTTTATATGGCGATTTTGCATTTAATCATTTAACAATTAGATCTAGGATATCCACGATCGTATTTAACATTTCAAATCATGGTAATGGCACCCCGATTATATCATACAAACGAAAATTCTTTAAACTTATTTATTATTTATGGACAATGTGATAAAGTTATTTCAAGAACTTGTGATACACTTATGACGCTATATCCTTAGAAACAAAAACAATTACCAAATACTATAAGACGAATTATAGAAAACTTGAAGAACATTGCACCCGCAAAGGAAAAATGTACAGAAATAAACCTGTTTTTTACAATGGAAATATTGATATTGTAAACTGGAAATAGAAATGTTAAAACAAATTATTCAAGTGAATGTTCGAATTGGTTTCTTTGAACTTCTAGGCATTTTGCGCATCTAAGCTGCAATTGTTCAAGGATGGCTCTTTTTATTGACTGGTGGTTCGAAGAAAAAAATGTTATTTCACCTAACAGAGTTTCGTTATATGATGCAATATCTCCGTGTTGTATTAAATTTTAATTATTTGCCATTTTGTATACATTCTGGACGGAAACTCGAACCTTCCATTTCCTCTCTGGTTTCAAATGAAACACCCTGTATTTTATAGCACAAATAGAATCTTCTATCATGTAACTTTAATTTTTGTGAAGCATTTCCTATACCCAAAGTTTAAAAAACAGAGTTACTTTGTTATATTTATTGTAAACCATAATTATTAACCTATTATGTGAAAGCAATAAACGTCAAATGTAACAAAAAATCCTAAGTAATAGTAAATTTCAATAAAAAATTTATTCTAAACAAAACAAGTTACCAAAAGTATAATTCTTACCGCAATATTAAACTAAATGTTCAAAGTTTCCACCGTTAACATCAATGTAATGCTGTAAACCATTATATTTCCTCAGTTAGCGTTGACATTGATGTTAACGGTAAACACTTTGAACATTTAGTCATAAATATGTCTGTTATAAGAAAAATCTCTGTTCTTTCGTTTGATCAAAGATCAAATTCGTTGACCCACTCTAATGCAACTTAGGTTTCGTTGCAGATTTATTTCGAAACATTGTACGTAAACAATGTCTATCTGAAAAATAGTAGCGCGATCTTCTACCCCACAATTACCTCCTTAATTCTTTCAGTTTAAATCGATGCTTGAGAGCAATTGAAAGCTTAAAGTGGCACCATGGCGTTAGAGCGACATGTGTTACTTTTAAAAGCGCCGCTCACACCTGTATTTGTGAAGGATGTTTAAACTTAGGGTAAGTATGAACCCCTAGTAATCTTCAGGGCAAACAAGTAATGCTAATGCGGTTAATCATGGTCCTCGTTGAGATGCAGATGCTGTGAAGTAGGTAAGAGTATGTTGTTTTGGTGAGGCTGTCAGTATTATTGATTATAATGAACTAGATGTACCGTGACTATAGCATTATCTTTGAGAAAATTTAAAATCTGCATTAGATAAGAGATATGAGGATTTAAGAACTCTGAGTCAACAAAAGATGAACAATATCATTTGTGTTTCAATATTTGATTTCTGAGCAAGCATTTTGAAACACAAAGTCTCCTCCGGACTAACACTCTATCTGTTGAAGAATAACTATAATAAAAAAACATACACTTGAAAGTCTGGTGGTTCTGATTTTATTTTGAAACAAAAAATTTGGTACATAAAATACAACCGATTTTATATCAAAGCCATCGTTCAGAAAGAAGAGGAAAAATATCATTGGAAAGTTTTAATTGTTTTTATGAAAATATTACGCAATTGAATATCCTATGTTTACACTCATCGAAACATATCTAAACTGAAATTAACTTGAATAAACTAAATCCAGATATTCGAAGAAATTCCGAACTATAGCGTTCTCAAAAAAATGATGTAAGTTATGATATTATTCAAATCTGGTCAAACTGAAGAGTTTCAACTAGACTCCCCCTAGATATAATGAAATGAAAATTGTTATATTATAAGTATTATTATATATCTGAATTAACTTCTAATCCGAATGTCAAAATAGATCACAGATCGGAACCCAAATATTAAAAATTCTTTTCAATGACAAATATGAGGAAAGTAGATCTAATCTGTCCTTCGTTACCAGATATAAAGAATATTTGAAATACTATTTTGAACAGAAAACATACTCTAGTTCAGCAATGCGCTGCATAAATATAAACCACTTATTCCCGACATTTCAAAAATTTAAATACTTCATATCTCCCAATTGACTGGAAAGTTTAAGACTTCTTATAGCTTTATTTGATAGTCAAGCGAGCGAAATTTATAATCTGTAAATCAATATATCTCCCTTCAAGTCATTATTCTTCAAAATATTAGAAAATTCCCGTTAACCTACTCGAGAATGAAGCTCAAAAAATGACTAAACCTCGCAATTTTTTCGTCCTGCATAAAATCACGTTGTAAACCTTAAAATGGGTGAAATTCGGTTTGGATAAGTTGAATAATGACTGTTTTATGCTTTGGAATACAACTTCTAATGATTCAACCCTTGAAAATCCAACCTTGTCAGAGCTTGATATAAAAAAAATTATTTATCCTAAAAAATGATTAATGATCCTAAAGCATTAAACAATCATTAGGTACTTCGACTTCGGACAAAATTTTATTCATATTGAGGTTTTGCAATGTTATTTTATATTTTTTTATTACTATAAGGGGTAGTTTTCACTTCTAAAAATAATCAACGCCCATGAGCATGATATAAAATATGAAGTACAGGCTGAGATGAGCCTAATCCCAAATTTTTATGCAAATCGATGAAAGACGAAATCCTTTCTTCAGGAAAAATAATTTTTTTTTAAAAGGGTAGATTTTTAATAGTTGAAACATTAGAATAGTATATTCTGTAACAAGGTTAGAATGAAAATTCGTTGCGAGTGGAAAAGTTCCGAGCGCGAGCCGAAGGCGAGCGTGAGGAACCACGAGCATCACGAATTTTCATTCTAACCGAGTAGCAGACTATACTTTCTCCACGATCAAATTTATGCTACTTATTATATTTTCGAATTAAAACGTGACAGCAAACATTTTGACACTTACTCAAATTTGCCACTACGATGACAAGCAACTGCGTCAAGGCTAATGTTATTATTGCTAGCCAGTGTGAGAATATTATTCTATTACAAGGGAGAGAAAGCAAATACATTTAAATTGCATAGGGGCAGAGGTGTTGCAGAATATTTCTTTAATCTCAAGAGAGAGAATTCCAGCATTCTGTAATCAAATTTGATATCAGAATTGGTGAATTCTATGATGATCGTGGAGAAATTATATTCCAAAGTATGAAACAATCATAATGCAACTAATCAAAACCAAATTTCACCCATCTTAACGTTTACAACGTTATTTTATAACTTTTTATAATTAGGGGTAGTTTTCAGCCTTAAAAAACAAAAAGCGTACAACGGCACGATGTAGAAAATGAACTAGAGGGTCAAGGAAGCCTTATTCCAAAATTTTATTCAAATCGATGTTGGACGGAAGAATTGCAAGGTTTTGTCATTTTATGAGCTTTATTTCCTGTCGCTCCGAACCGTGCTATTCGAATGTTTCGAAAAATATTTTATTGCTTTGTAAACATAGCTCCTTCATTTAGAGTGGTAGAAAGTTTTTTCAAAAACGATTTTGTAGGTCTCTTCAAGAGCTATAAGACTATGTGAATTAAATTCCTTAAGATCCCTTAGTTTTTGAATGGGGTGAGTTTAAAGGGCTCGAATAAGGTGGTGTTCGCTCGTAAATAGAGGTTTTAAACGACTATATCGCACCAAATATTCACTGTACAGAAAATCAATGCACAGGATAATTTAAGTCATTAAAAAAACTACAGTTTAGTGCTCTTTAATTTTTTTCGTATCCCCAGTAATTTCGGAGATATTTTGAAGGAAATGGTGAAAAATACGAAATCGCAAAAAATCGTTTTTTCTTTAAACTCCAATTGTGTATTGAAAATACATATATAAAGAGAACTACAAAAGACTGAGGACCAATTTCAATTAGGGGAGTAGTAAGGGGGTTGTTTTCATCGATTTTTTCATAGAAAAAAGTAGGTACCGACATTATTTTGATCATAAGTCGTTTAATGTTCATGCTAAAAACTTTTGTTTTTTTTTAGTTTGAAAGGTCTAATTAAAAACTTCAAAAAAGTTTCAATGAGTTTTCTTCGAAAAATGCAAATTTTCCCTGTTATTTGACTTTGAATCTTTCAAATTATGCATTTGACTGAAAAAAGTGAACCATTAACATGCCGTATCTCAGTTCGTGTTGGTCGTAGAAAAATAATTTAAAACAAATTTTGTTTGTTTGTTCAAAAGCTACAATTTTGTTCTCCACCAGTTTTTTGATAAAAAGCCATTTTAGTGTAGAAAGTCTATAGGCGACGAGAGTTTAAAGGTTTTGCATAGCTCCTACAGTCCCTTCAAATTGACTTAGACCGTTCAAAATTTGTATGTAAAAAAGATGAAAAATGAGGAGACGATACGACCTTAGATATGGAACTCCAGTATTCACTCGTATTTTTTATTTAATCGGACAAACGGTTCATCATATAGTCCTTTGGTATAAACAATCATCACAATTTCTTATGCTGTATCTCATACGAAAAATTATGCATTTGTATTATATATATATATATATATATATATATATATATATATATATATATATATATATATATATATATATATATATATTTATATATATATATATATATATATATATATATATATATATATATATATATATATATATATATATATATTATATACAAATATTTCAAAGCAAGTTTTTATTCAATCAAAAATAGATATCAAACTGTATTTCATTTGATTTGTTTTCCAGGAATGATTATTATCAGGTTATGTTGATGGAGATGAAGAAGTTATGTTGAAGAGCAACCATCTTTAGCGACAAATTTTGATGGAATGTTTTGTCGAATTAAATTTTGAGTACAGAAGTAATATCTAATTTCGGTGTTTATATGGTCATACATTATACTGATCAGCTAATAAAGATGGTACTTACTTACCTTCTAGACTTTTCAAACAAAATTAATTTTTAATTAATCGTTCTTAAGTGAAGTATTGAAGTAATTGAAAATGTTTACTCAGACTTTATGAAACATTTATCATTATCAAGAATCCTGGCCAACTGAAATATATAGTTTTTACTTCTCAATGAATAAAGTAGTTAAAACCATCAATAAAAAGCTGCTAAAATTAATAATTATTAATAATTGATGAGAAACATTTTGTTTAATACTCTAGTAATTTTTATTTGACCGACAGAAATGTCATACCAACTCAATCTAACCAAAGTGATAAGGATATACGTTAGGGTCAAAATATGTCTTTTAATAATATATTCATATAATCATTGAGAAGTGAGAATAGTTAGTAGGGACATGTTAATAGATGACTAGGAAGTTTTAAGGAGTCACTTACATAAATTATTGAATGTATGATAATTAGAAAAATACTCCTTCAGAGTGAGGTAAATATTGAAAGAGGTAATTCGTTGTTTACAAATCATTTTTCAATTCTCACTTTCAAATCCTTAAGTACCATTAGTTAATTCCTAGTTCAAATACTGACCACTTATAATCTAATATAATCATCAGATCTATTGAAACCCGGTATTTTTTCTGGGAAAACTGGTATAATGCATTGTGTCATGCCTTTATATTTCTGATATCTATTTTTTGCTTATAATCCAGTATAAGTTTGTTTTTCCGTAAACTGAAAACCACCGCAGATTGGATCAAGTTTGATACTTTGAAATATCAAACTAGGATTAAATCAAGATTATTAGACATCAATACATAAACTGATGTGGCTTGCCATTTTTCCATGATTATCTCCATCTGAATGATAAAGTTGGAATGTTGGCTTGTGTGGAAGTTGAATCTAATCAACTTATTCATGTTTTTCATATCCAGTGGAAAGTTACTCAGCGTGTCTACACGGGGTGATATTCTTAAGTAATATCATAAGGGCATCTAATTTTTCCGAAAAATATCAAAAAAACACGTCGCTCAGTAATATTTCAACAAGAAGAATGAGTGCTGGTGGCAAGAAAAATCCGAGTCGAAGACAAGGATTTTTGCACCTGCACGAATGCTTTCTGTTGAAAAATATTACTTTGCATTGTGTTTTCGCGATTTTTTTCACAGGAAAAATTAGATGCCCGAATGGCATTTGACAAGACTATTTCATGAGTAACAGATTATATTGACGTATGGGTTTTAACGGTATTGTACGGTACCCACACTTTTCTCAATCACCAGATCAATATTAGTTATAGAATCACTTCCAAAGTGGCTCATTTTTACTAGGTAAGCACTGTTTAAAAGCAATATTACAAAATTTATTGACAATAAAATCAAAAAAAATGTTTTGCTTTGTTTTCTGTGTCCTAAGAGACCATAAACACTTGTTATGAAAGGTATTATAATTTTTGGTGACAACAGATGTCAAGTTTTGCCGCAGGTAAACTCGAAAAAACTGCTGACAGCTTCTGTCATACAGTTTTTTCATCTAGAAACCATTTGTAATTCAAAATTGGGCGTTTCTGATTGGTGGAAATTAAGACGAGGGTAATAGTCTGTGATAATATCAATTTCATTATTTGGAATTCAATTGTATGAGTAATACATACATATATATATATATATATATATATATATATATATATATATATATATATATATATATATATATATATATATATATATATATATATATATATATATATATATATATATATATATATATATATATATATATATATATATATATATATATATATATATATATATATATATATATATATATATATATATATAAATATATATATATATATATATATATATATATATATACATACACCCATATTCAAAGAAAGCACCCCTGTGAAAATTTATTTGTGAACCGATTTCAATCACGTTGTTTTTTAAATGTCAAGTACTGAAAGGTCTACTTTGCGACGAAACGAGAAATGTTCAATCCAATGTTCAGGGCATAATATGATATTTTTTCTTAGTCAAAATTAGGGATTTCTTATTAGCGATTTTTTATTGAAAAATTACCAAGCCACTGCATTCAGCGTGTCTCTAAATAAGTATGACCAAAGTTTCATCAAAGAATATTCATTCATAATAGAGTTATGAGAACTTAAAATTCGTAAACTCACACCTAACAGTCACAAAAAAAACACCCAATATCAAACCTCTCCAGCACTCCTAAAGTTATCTTCCGAAAGGCGTATAACTTCAATTTTCTTTCTTACGCTCAATCATTTTCATGGCAACTAAGAATGAAAAATATATTAGGTCTTAGTTTCAGTTGATTCGCGTGAAAACTTGAATGTAATTCCGTTATTTTCCGTGAAAATATTTATGCTATTTCATAACTTTTTTTTTCAACTGATTCAACTACCTATATAATATATATATATATATATATATATATATATATATATATATATATATATATATATATATATATATATATATATATACATTCCAAGAGATATCATTTATTGGTATAACAGGTTTATTTCAAACATTACATTTTAAAATTAAAATTCATTGGACGTTTCAATGGAGTTTCCATCTTCATCAGCTAAAATCGGGATAAAATACAATTCAAATGCCTAAATATAAAACATATATACACATACACTAAAATAAAATAAAATAAATTGTATCTCACTAGAATGTTCGTCGGTAGTTGTCACAATACTACTTGACTCTTGAATCTCTGTTTAACCGATGTATAATCGTTCATGCGTATAGAGCTCATGTATTACAACGCATGAACGATTATACATCGGTTAAACAGAGATTCAAGAGTCAAGTAGTATTGTGACAACTACCGACGAACTTTCTGGTGAGATACAATTTATTTTATTTTATTTTAGTGTATGTGTATATATGTTTTATATTTAGGCATTTGAATTGTATTTTATCCCGATTTTAGCTGATGAAGATGGAAACTCCATTGAAACGTCCAATGAATTTTAATTTTAAAATGTAATGTTTGAAATAAACCTGTTATACCAATAAATGATATCTCTTGGAATGAATACGATAAACAGGTAAAAATCAAGAATTCAAATATATATATATATATATATATATATATATATATATATATATATATATATATATATATATATATATATATATATACAGGGTGTCCCGTAAATAACACGCCAGAGTGACACTGGAGGTAGATTGGCTTCAGGTCAATCAGATAACATCAACATGACCTTTCATTCTGCTTTTCGAGATATTGTCACTCTTATGTTTTTTTCAAAAATCTATACTTTTTGGTCATTTTCTCGCCTTTTTTGAATATAAATAAGTTCTAACTCATGGTTTTTTTTTCTTATACTATAATCAATATACGGTTGAGACAATCGACCTATCATTTCATTGAAAACTAGCTCGCTAATCTCAAAAAAAAATCAAGTTGTTTCAATTTAATTTAAATCCGAAAACTTTAAGTAAAGTTTGACTATTTACTGTGAAAAAATATTGTACCAGACAGAATCAGCAAATCATCTTAAAAACTAGCCTATTTAATGCTCTTTCGAAAACGGTATAACTTTTTTGGTTTTTTTCTTTCAAAAGTCTAAAAATTTCAAGTTTTGACTGAATATTTTCTCAGTCGGTGATCCGATTCGAATAAATTTTTCACCAAAGAGTAGTTCCGTTTTTTGAGAAAATGTAATAGTTATAAGATGATCAAAAAAAAATTAATAAACTAATTGTACAGGGTGTTTGAATAGCGACATGTTGTCTTCGTCCAACTTTACATCCTTCAGCGGGCAATATCGGGTAGCTCAGGCAGAAAAAAAATAGACGGTGTTATAATCGCATGTCTTCTGAGTAATTTGTTTTTTCAATCGTCTGTTTCTCTAGAGCCACTCGGAAGATATTCATGATTTTACAACCGCTCACACTTTTCAAACGAAATTTTTAAAAATTTTTTTGTTAATTTGCGAAGAAGGCTGTGTATACAAGATTTCATTAAAATTGGACAACTTTGTTTATTCATTTATTTTGAATTGATTGGGCCGATACATGATGTTAATTAATGAAGATATCAAAATAATGGTTTATAGAAACAATATACATATTTATTTATATACACAAAGTAAAACAACGCATGACCCTCGTTTCCGTGAAACTTCATCTTCTTCAGATGCTTGATGATAACTAACAAATTGGTTTCTCCGTTATATCCAATACAAGAAATAAAAAAATGACAAATTGTGTAGAAAGGGTAAATAGAAGGATGGTTACAAATTAGTAAAGTAGGAAAAACCCATTCTAAACTGGTAGTCAGGTAGTTCGGTAATTTTGAAAAGATTCGGAAGAAGCTTGTAGTTTGAAGAGACATACACAAAACCAAATAAACACAGTTTCTACTCGTAAAGAAATTTGGTATACAGAGCCTTCTTCGCAAATTAACAAAAGAGTTTTAAAAAATTTCGTTTGAAAAGTGTGAGCGGTTATAAAAACATGAATATCTTTCGAGTGGCTCAAGATAAACAGACGATTGAAAAATAAATTACTCAGAAGACATGCGATTATAACACCGTCTATTTTTTTTCTGCCTGAGCTACCCGATATTGCCCCCAGAAGGATGTGAACTTGGACGAAGAAAACATGTCGCTATTGAAACACCCTGTACAATAAGTTTATTCATTTTTTTTGATCATCCTATAACTATTACATTTTCCCAAAAAACGGAGCTACTATTTGGTGAAAAATTTATTCGAATCGGATCACCGCCTGAGAAAATATTCAGTCAAAACTTAGGAAATATTTAAGCTATGCGTTAAATTTGCGGCGCAGTGTATTTCGCAAGTAGCACGACTTCAATGACAAAAATTGGAATTTTTAGACTCTTGAAAGAAAAAAACCACAAATGTTATACCGCTTTCGAAAGAGCATTAAATAGGCTAGTTTTTAAGATCATTTGCTGATTCTGTCTGGTACAATATTTTTTCACAGTAAATAGTCAAACTTTACTTGTAGTTTTCGGATTTAAATTAAATTGAAACAACTTGATTTTTTTTTGAGGTTGGCGAGCTAGTTTTCAATGAAATGATAGGTCAATTGTCTCAACCGTATATTGATGATAGCACAAGAAAAAAAAACCATGAGTTAGAACTTATTTATATTCAAAACAGGCGAGAAAATGACCAAAAAGTATAGATTTTTGAAAAAAACATAAGAGTGACAATATCTCGAAAACCAGAAAACTTTTACTAAGGTCATGTTGATGTCATCTGATTTACCTGAAGCCAGTCTACCTCCAGTGTCACTCTGGCGTGTTATTTACGGGACACCCTGTATATATACACACAAAGTTGAAACATAATATCTCGAAAAATTATCTGAAAACCAGAAATCTTTCATATAATTCTCCTCATAGGACTGGCTAATGACGTTACGATCGACCTCTTATTATCAACATTCAACCTTGGGTAGAAAAAGTTAAAGATGCATCGATATGGCCACTCCAAGATATTGAAGCAATATACAGGCTATTTTTGTCTTATTAGACACTTATAAATCGATATATAAACGGTCAAACTGTTTGTAGCCTGTTGAAAAACATAAAATGACAACGTTCATCCGAGTTGCCAAGTTTATAGTCAAAAACGAAACAATACAAATGTCGACCAACTTCAACGACCATTTAGATTGTTAAAGGCAATATTTAGAAGACTAAGCTGTATCAGGAGAAATAAATCAATAATTCAAAAGGCAAACATTTAAAAGAAAATAGCATAAGCCAAATTTGAATATAGATTCTACACAACGATG
>JARQZK010003646.1:382500-400000 GCA_030704885.1 Cynegetis impunctata
GAACGGCGAAAGTCCCTGAAGATTTTTTCTCTGACCAATTTACTGCTCACCAAAATAGTTAACTTTTTTCCCATTTAATCGTTCCAATATCTGTTACGGTTTAGAATATAGCAATGTTACCACATGATAAAAGAAACGGCCTGTATATATATAAAACAAAAGCAAAATTATCGGTCTAGCCCGCATATGTCGAAGCAGCCGTTTACACGTGTTTCGGACTCATTGGTCCTCATCAGAACGGCGTAGCCTAGTATGCGATGGAAAACCTGGAAATGAAACAGCAACAACAAGCAGAATCTTTTGCTTCGGAAGACAATCACACATTTGTGGTACATTGTTCGATCTCTCCGGTTTGGGAGATTGGTCTAACTATGACCACGAAGGCGATTAATGCCATCCGCGAGATCCTGGACCGTGGAAATAAACTACAAAGAGGAGATTTATCGCGGGGAAATATTATATAAAACAAAAGCAAAATTATCGGTCTAGCCCGCATATGTCGAAGCAGCCGTTTACACGTGTTTCGGACTCATTGGTCCTCATCAGAACGGCGTAGCCAAGTATGCGATGGAAAACCTGGAAATGAAACAGCAACAACAAGCAGAAATCTTTGCTTCGGAAGACAATCACACATTTGTGGTACATTGTTCGGTCTCTCCGGTTTGGGAGATTGGTCTAACTATGACCACGGAGGCGATTAATGCCATCCGCGAGATCCTGGACCGTGGAAATAAACTACAAAGAGGAGATTTATCGCGGGGAAAAATTATATAAAACAAAAGCAAAATTATTTTGCTTTTAATTTATATAATATTTCCCCGCGATAAATCTCCTCTTTATATATAGGTATATATATATATATATATATATATATATATATATATATATATATATATATATGGCAAAATAGTTCGCCATTAGCATCTGAAGAAGGTGAAGTTCCACCGAAACGTGCGTCATGCGTTATTTCTTTTAATAAATGTGTTAATTGTTATTATTAACCATTATTTTAATAAGATCATGATTTCAAACAAAATTTTAGAGTTTTACATATATAGCGAATAAATCTCGAAGATTCAATTTATTTTAAAACTCACAATTTCAGATCTTTATGAAGAAACGGCACATAGTAGGTATTTCGGCCCTATGAAACCTGGTTTTTAAAATTTCTAAATAATTAGCAGCTCAGATCAATGATACCGTTAATAAAATAGTGCATAGATTTACTTAGTTAACATCCATTGATAAACAAATATCAGATAGTATGAAACAAAGACATTACAATGGAAATGTCCTTGGTATGAAATCATGTAAAATATTTAAAAATCAACTTTTACACTCAGTCTGAGGAAGAAACTAAAAGAATAGATAATTAATAGATATATTATGTATTATATTGCACTGCTGCCAACGTTATATAAAAGAATGATTCAATGTAAATTAATGTTTAACCTATAAACAAATTTGAAATGTAAACGAATGAATTTAAAAATATCATTTAAGTTTTACTATGAACACTGTTTCCTTGAGATACAAAAATCTCTCGATTTGGTCGTGCACCCCAAAAATGAATGAAGTTAATACTTATACCCATTTATATTATAATATATCTAAAGCAAATAAATGGTCAAAAATTCAAATTGAATGAATAGGGGATTGCAGTGGGGCAAATATCCTTGCTCCATCAAGTTATAGTGGGCGTTAACATTGAACTACTATGGCACGCGACTGTCGTGATTGATTGTAATAATTTCGCTCAGGAAAAATACAGGAGATTATATCTCCTACACAATGCTTTAATTTTATGTAAATCGTACTGACTACAATCCCCCAATTAGATTTTGTGAACTTTCGAGAATTAAGAAGCTGAAACCATTTTGAAACTATATGAAATGTACACATGGATGAAATGAAATAAAAAAAATTTAACTACCAAAATTTTTAAATAATTGAAAATTTTGAATTTTTATCAATTTCTCAACAATTGATGTTGATTTACTGATATGACAATATAATAATTGCAGATGTTCCTCTAAAACGATTTGAGAAAATGTTAGTTGTTTTCCTAACAATATAACACCATTTCATTACGAAATGTTCAAACTAACTTTTGAAGTGTAGTATTTTCATACAAAATAAATTCATTTTTCTTTACAGCGTCTTAAAACACCTACTTTGATGTGACACCTTTGTTTTAAATTCGCTCCTGCTTACAGAATCTATTATCCAACCAACTGAAGGAAAAGGTAGATATAACAACATATCAAACCATGGAGAATTAATTCTAAGATTCCTAGCTTCCACATTTTAAAACAGAAATTCATTTTCATTTTCAGTATTTATTCATGAAAATGTGTTAAATCATGATATATAAATTTCTGTGGGCAATATAACATATATTCAAAAAGTATGTGTATACAATTCACACAGTGAAAACTTCAGATAAGTAGCCTACGAGAAAATGAGATAATTAAAGAGTATCAGGAGTACTAGGATCATTATAACTTTTATTATTTTCATGTTTTTACCAAGCTCAAAATTCAGCTGAAATATTTTCATTCATTGGGCATTTCCGGTTATAAAGGAAACAGACCCTAAGTCGCATGGAACACTCTATATATTATTTCATTTTTGAATTCTATCTATATGTACCTAAAATTTTCAGTTTTCGAAATATTGCCAATTTTATATTTTTATACGGCGATTTTCCATATAATCAACAACAAACAATGAGATCTAGGATAGCTACGATCGTATTTGACATTTCAATTAATCTTAATGGCACCATGGTTGAATAATTAAATAAACAAAGATCAATTAAACTTTTTTATTATTTATGGACAATGTGATAATGTTATTTCAAGAACATATGATACATTTGTGACACCATATCCTCAAAAACAGAAACACATGAATTTTAAAGTTGACTATTTAGACAACTTGCCCCTAGCTGATCTTTGAAACGTTTTATATCAATATTATGGAGGGCGCCTCTACATAATGCCCATTTAGTCAATAATTATTATCTGGAAAAGTTATTTTATGATCAATGGATAGTCAACAATGGACCAAATTTTGGCCACCTCGCTCCCCAGATCTATCAGTACTCGAATTTTATTTATGGGGAACAGTGAAAAATAACGTGTATAACACAGCAGTATATAATAACAGAAGTTCAAAGACACCAATTCGAACATTCACTTAAATATATTTTTTAACATTTCTATTTCCAGTTTACGATATATATTACATTTTCATTGTTGATAACTGGTTTATTTCTGTACATTTTTCCTTTTCGGTTTCAAAGTTCTTCAAGTTTTCTATAATTCGTTATAGTATTTGGTGATTGTATCTGTTTTCGAGGATATCGTGTCAGAAATGTATCACATTTTCTAGAAATAACTTTATTACATTGTCCGTGAATGATAAATAAGTTTAAATAATCGTCGTTCGTATAATATAACCGGAGTACCATTACGATGGTTTGAAATGTCAAATACGATCGTGGCTATCCTAGATCTGATTGTTGAATGATCGAATGTCAAATCGACATATAAAAATATTGAATTGGCAATATTTCGAAAACTAAAAAATTAGTTATGCAAATGTTTTACAAAATCTATTGAAGCAAATCCTTTTCAACAAGGTGTCTAACCCAAAAAAGTAATAAGGGCTTCCTTATAGGAACTATTGATAATTATGTTAGGGCTTGTAATCGTCATTTTTGACATAAAAATTTAAATATGTCAAAAACGTTCACACTTAGGTATAGAACATGATGCATAAAATCTGCCTAGAATCTTGAGTAGAATTCAAGAATGTAATAATATATAGGGTGTCCAATTTAAAATTAGCGACTTAGGGTCTATTTTCGGTATAACCCGAAATGTACAATAGATGAAAATATTTTAGCTGGGTAGGCCTTAACACATTTAGCAAGTTCTTGAAATTTGAAATTTTTGCTGAAATCAGTTTCTGAGATATCGATCGATGCAGTTCCTGGTGGTTCACTCTTTATATACACAGGGTGTCGCACCGGGAACTGAATCGATCGATATAGAACAAAGTACGGATCAGAAAATTTTGAAAATTTAGATGATTACTAATGTCGGTGTGGCCAATCCAACCAAAATATTTACAAGCAGCTGGCACTTCCGCTTATACCGGAAGTCGATTCCAACTTGCTTATTTCAAATGGAACACCCTATATATTTTAGGGTTTTCGAAAAGAGCATAAAATTCTGATTCGAAAATGTGAAACATGCTCTATACCTAAACCTAGCCGTTTCAGAGATATTTGACATTTTATAGAAAATTTGACAGGTGCAACGGTTTACAAGAACCGGTATAACTTTCATCCTGTAAAAGATACTCATTTGCTTCTTGTCACATGAAAAGAACACAAGAAGAACTACGTTCAACTGAAATTAATTCAATAATATCATACCAAGTGTTCCGTTTTTTGCGTTACATTTCGTCAATTTCGAACCGCGAAAACTTGTTTAGGTCAAATGGAACACCCTGTATTTTTTTACGTCAAGTTGTGTAAAATTGAATTCCCTTTGTTTTGATATTAGCATTGTGGGGGTTAAGGTTACAAATTTTTGAAATATTTGTGATTTTATTAGAAATTCATGAATAGTTGTAATCATTTGATCAAAATAGCCATGATTAGAAACAATCAGTCATTATCTTATGTCAAAAAATGCCAGCACGTTTGAATTATACCCACGAAGACTTTTTAAATCTGTTTATTATTTATGGAGAATGTAATAAAGTAATATCAGGAACTTGCAGCACATTTGCTACTCGATATTCAGAAAAACGGAAAATAACACTAACACTGTAACATTCGTATTAATCGAATTGAAGATATGGCATGAACTAAAATAGTAGAGATAAGATCAATTTGAAATATCATTTCATTTTAATTTAATAAATGCTCAAAATTCCGCCCTCGAACCTCGACACATTTTTCGCACCTTCGGATTAGTTCCTCATGGGTAGCTCTTCTAATTGAATCCTGTGATATGTTTTGAAAGGCATTTCTTACTCTCTGCATACAATCTGCAATGGTTGTTAATGGACTCTCATAAACTTTATTTTTAATAGTTCCCCAAATAAAATATATATTACTTTATTACATTCTCCATAAATAATGAACAAATTTAAAAAGTCTTCGTGGGTATAATTTGAACGTGCTGCCATTTTTTGACATAAGATAATGACTGATTGTTTCTAATCATAGCTATTTTGATGAAATGATTACAATTCATGAATCTCTAATAAAATCAGAAATAATTCAAAAAGTTTTAACCTTAACCCCCACAATGCTAATATCAGAACAAAATGAATTCAAATTTACACAACTTGACGTAAAAAAATACAGGGTGTTCCATTTGACCTAAACAAGTTTTCGCGGTTCGAAGTTGACGAAATGTAACGCGAAAAACGGAACACTTGGTATGATATTATTGAATTAATTTCAGTTGTAGAACGTAGTTCTTCTTGTGTTCTTGTCATGTGACAAGAAGCAAATGAGTATCTTTTACAGGAAGAAAGTTATACCGGTTCTTGTAAACCGTTGCACCTGTCAAATTTTCTATAAAATGTCAAATATCTCTGAAACGGCTAGGTTTAGGCATAAGGTATGTTTCACATTTTCGACTCAGAATTTTATGTTCTTTTTGAAAACTCTAAAATATATAGGGTGTTCCATTTGAAATAAGCAAGTTGGTATCGACTTCCGGTATAAGCGGAAGTGCCAGCTCATTGCAAATATTTTGTTTGGATTGGCCATACCGACATTAGTAATCATCTAAATTTTCAAAATTTTCTGATTCGTACTTTCTTCAATATCGATCGATTCAGTTCCCGGTGCGACACCCTATATATATATATATATATATATATATATATATATATATATATATATATATATATATATATATATATATATATATATATATATATAAGGAATATTTCGAAAAAAATTTTACATTCATTAATATAAAAAGTAATCGCATACATTTTTTTCAACAAAATTTAATCTTATTTTCTCTAATATTCTTCAAATATTTAGCTGCTTTGTTCATTCATAATTGTTTTATCCATAATTATTATTATTAAAGTTATTCTCAAGAGGCTTTATTATGATACACTTTTTTACAAACATAGATTTACTTCCCTATGGTCAATTCAACAACAGCATCAATCATCAATAACGCGTCGACAAATCCGATTTATTTATACGTTTCCACGACGATAAAATACAGCAAGAAACTACTGAACATATATTGTGTTTCTTCTGTGAGAAAACCAAACAGTATAATTCCATCACAAACAATTAAAAAGGGGCACGCTTTATAAATCAAGAACGTTTAATATATTTTACACATTCAATATGCCAACGGTAAAAAGCCATCGTTAAGCCGTGTAAACCACCACATAATCCAATAGATTATAATTCTATGGCTCTTCTATGCACCCCTACGTCGAGTCTGTATATTTGGCAACGTGCTCCGTTTCCCATGAACGGACGGGGTGCATATTGTATTTCACCATACGCACACTTATTTATTGCTTGTCGGGAGGGTATACGAGGGTGTAAGCTAATATCCGAGGAAAATATGTTACATATGAATATGAATTTTATTACGTCCACAAAGCGTGCGATAAATATTATGCTCGGCTATATCAATCTCAATCCTAACGTTCATAATAGCTTTGGAAGATTGTGACGGCTTAATCTTTTTTTCTTAATGGACAAGCGACGGCGATAACTGAGCTTAACTGGTCTAGGATATGGAGAAGAAGGCCAAATTCTGTGATATGAAAAATATATTCTGATGTGGCAGCTGCATCAGTTACAAATAATAGAAACAAGATGACTTTGGACGAATTTTGAATAAGCCTGTAATTGAAATTAATCAGAAATAACTTTTTGGTTGGTTAACATAAGATTTATAAATATGAAGTTAGATAACGAATAAGGAACATGAACTATATAATTCAAAGTGGTAACCCGTAGTTTGTACTGAGAGTACAAAAAAATCGATCAATTTTCAAGAGCTGACTTCCTGAATATTTCTCTCTGGATATCTATATCTAAGATCTGAAGTACGAGGAATGCTGATGATACATATTGCTTGGGAAACTGGCGTTGTTCGTAAACATTGGAAAAGCTTTGTTCGGTTTGTTGGTAATTGGTATTATTTTTGGCACTTTTCATTGTCTTCCTAAAAAAATCAGAGAATACTTGATTTTGTTTCGTTTAAAAGGTGATTAAATTTTCTCGTGATAAACATATTAGAAATATAGTTTGCTGTTTATTAATGAAATTTACCGTTTCAAATTGAATAAGCTCCATTATTTGAGATATTATTTACATTAAAAAGTTTAGGGATGTGGAGGAAGACTGTTCCTCCAAATATCTACTTGTTCATTACTTATAAACTTGCGACGACTGAAGCCTTTAACAAAAGGAAGACGGTTCCCTGTCCACCTGAAGACCAGTGAGATACCATCATACCAACAATAGGCTCCTCAATAATGCGGCTGCTCCATTCCAAAACACAGTATGTGAAAATAATGGAATTGTGAGGGAAACGAGATTTTGTGTTTTTGTTTGGCCCTGAGACGTATTTAATGCTATATTTTTGATTTTACGGTTACGTGTTACAGTTCGTAGTATAATTTTTTATACATACTCAAATTGTGCGTATTTTTAGTTGTAGCTATAGATTTGGCACATGCTTGGTTTTGGCATCGAATATGACACATTTTTTTATATTTCAAAACAGAGTATCTACATCAAAAATTGAATAAACAAACAGTTTAGTTTATGTAGGTAGTAACATTTTACTGAACTCAAGATAACGAAACAGTATAATTATGTCCAACGTTTATTAGTTTAGAAATACAACGGTTGGTTAAAATGTCTCACAGGTAGTGAACAAATATTTTGAACCAAAGAAACTACTACATACTATCATCTAAATTGGTGTTATCATACTCCTCGACCAAATCTGGAGCAGAATCGCTTTCATGAAGATTTTTCCAAAAATTCAACCTGTTTATCGGCATTAACGGTCCCAATATTCTCATGATTTCGTTTTTCTTTGATGTCAGTGTTCCACGTACTGGTAGAACTTCTGGAATACTCTGAAAATTGAATTTCTTCTGCAAAAAGTCTAGAGATATATACTCTTCATGGTCGAAATCAATTTTATAATCCAAGCTTCTTTTCCCTTTCTTGAAGCATACTTCAACTATAGGATTCAACAAAAAACCTCCCAAGGATTCGGATTCTTTGACATTTTTGCAGACTTGCCTTCTCTTCTTTTCCCACTTGTGGAAAACATCAACATCTAGAATTTGAAGACCTTTTCTGAAAGACATTACCGCCTCTGTGAGATCATTGTAATCATATATATTACCAATCTTGTTAATTTTGGTTTCGATATTCGCGTGAATGCCATCGGCGCTCAGATGAGTGTGACCCTTTGTGAAATAACGGAAAGTCACACAATCAGGTCCGTTTTCTTGATTATCCAACCAAACTAACGATGTATGAAGTATTCAGTTTTTATTCTGCCCTGTACAATTATCTGACCAAATAATGAACTCTTTGACATCTCGTTCTTCCTCGAAAACTCTAAAAATGGCATCAACAATATGGTTACCATCACGTCCTGCCAAACCTTCATGCCACATGGAGCAATAATATTTGAATGAAGACTTTTTTTTTAACGAAGCAAATGTCAAATTGAATGCGGTGAGGCGGCTTAAAAAATGACTTCTACGAAGGGCATGTTAGGAATTAAGATCACCTTTTGCAAATCCATTGAATATATTCTGACGTTTTGATTGTCAGGTATCATAGCATCTTCGTGGTATTTGTCAGTGGCTTCCATTTCTCGTCATTCACAAAAGTCAGTTCTTCAACATCTTTGGCCTGTGACTTATTCTTGTAAGTTTCGCATTCTACACAAACGTCAGATTTGATCATACATAAAGAAATATGCATTAATTTTATGGCCTTCCTGAAAAGTTCATCAACAAATCCATTGCTCTTCTCAACAACTATGTATCTTGATCAAAAGTTATCTCCATGGAAAAAAAACACGTGTTGCAGACGTTGGTGTAAGCTCGGACCCAACTACTGTAAATGCCAGTGCACTTCAAGAGCTTATTTTGCCATGGAAGCTTTTTCTGATATATAATAATGGTAATCTGAATTAGAGATAATTTTAAGATTCGCTGATGATAAGTGGATATCATTCACCATCAAAAGGAGGCCTGCCATTAATTTTACATATGGCCACCAACGTGTTTCGCAAACTGAATCTATAATTAGCAATCTTATAATCATTTCTGTCTGCGAATCTAATAATTTAGTTGCTTTATACGTCACCAAGAGACAAGGAACCAGGTTTTCGAGAAAAAATTCTCTCATCGATACTCAAATTTGGAACACGAAATTACTAAGCCAGCTAATAAACCTCATCCTTTGGGAATCAGGGATAGTTTCAATTTAAAATGACACGAACGTGTGTACACTATTGATAAGTAAGATGCACATAATCTCAGTTATTTCTATGGTACTAAAAAACGATTAAAGCTTAAGTATCTATTGTTGCTTCACGAAGCACAGGTTCTTCCAGCATTGGACAACTGCTCCCATGATTGAACTTCTGCATTAAAGCATTCCTTGCATCTATTGACTCAATTCAGAAAAGAGCAGTGAGACTAACGAATGATATGTCATGAACCGATGACCTTCATTCACTCGGTTGTTGACTTGTGTCTCTTTTACAGATATTTTGAACACGAGTGTTCTGCATCCCTTTCGTAAATTATTCCACCAGGAGCACAATTATCTCGTTACTTCAGATATGCTGATAATAAACACTAATTTGCAGTACACATCCCAATAGCCAGAAGATCGGCCAGATGGCGTTTCTGAACCGAACCTTTAACCTATGTAATGCTTTACCGTCTGAGGTGTTTTCGGTTCGCTATAACATAAACGGTTTAAATTCAGCATAAACTACCATTTTCTGAAATCGTCTAGGAGTGCTTGAGAAGCGAGTTAATCTTCCGCTTCCCGAAAGTTGCTGTCCATCAACGTGTTGCAAAAGTTGATTCCATAAATAGTGATCTCAAGATAAGATGATTTCGTACTTAGATCTGATAATTCCTCGAAAAAACTTCTTCCGACAATCCTCAATTATTATTGTTACCTATACCAAATGATTAAGCCACTGTCTGAATGACATTATATCTAATTTAACATGTCCTGAACTCATGTTTACTATTGTCAAGTCAGCTACATGGTAGCCTAGTTTACTATTTCGTACTGAAACTCTGTTTATTCTGATGAAACTATTGCTGCTTCATAGGGCTAATGTTGGCCTCAAGATAGGTGCTGTGCAGCTATGCTACTTGAACCTACTTGACTCAAAGACTAGTGGGGCGAATAGAAGTAGGTACTATCCTCAACCACTCACGTACATTCATTCAGATATCGGCCGAAGGTTTCCAACTTATGTGTCTTTTACATATATTATCACGGTAGGTGTTTTGCAGCAACTGACTCCATTACTCCAAAAGTAGCAAAATTCTCTTGCCATAGAAGGTATACAGACTAATGAACCCCAATTTGCCGTGCACATTTCAATAACTAGAACATCAATCCATCAGAAAGCAATCATGAGCACAACCGCAAATCTATGGAATGCTCTACCCTCAGAAGTATGTCCTGGTGGCTACGATTTGCAGCTTAAATCCAGCATAATTGAAAGCTTCTCATAAAAAAATTATTGTTTCAAACTTTGAAAATTAAGTTTCCATTTTCATTGATTCTTGCAGAATTATTGACCAAGTGAAAAATAACTTGTTCTAGGACAGAGCATTTTATACCATTTCGACAATGTTGTCGAAATGATAGGATATATTCTGCGGAGTTTCAGTAGGTACTCTAAATCATACAAACAACGGGTTAATTCAGTTTAGGGAAGGCCATAAATTCGAGGCAGAAGTGGAAAAAAACCCCCTGTGAAAACACCTCGGTTTAGCCGCAGAAATGCCATAAAATTCAGTAATTCAAATTTGAATATTTCAAACGAGAAACGTAATTTACTTCAGTAATTCTTGGAACATCGTAAAAATGTCGTCAGATATTTAAATACCGTTGAGTTATAGTGAAAGAAATTAAAGTTGCCCAAACGTTGGCGACAATTTTATATTCTAACCGGCGTTCTTTATTGCCTTATTTCTTGTTATTACGTCTTTAATATCAAATCTGAATTATGCAGATGTCGTCGCCTACACCCCCTTTAGACGTCTCCTCGTTTTCGCTCGCCTCTTCTACTCTACTATTTTGGCGGCAATTTCCGAGCACAGGGTCGTATTTTGACCATTTGAAAGTCACCAAATTTCTTGTCAAAACGTCAAATTTTTAATAAAATCTGTTTAAAAACTTAAAAGTCCTGTAATTGCTAAAAAAAGACAAATGCTTGAAAATACAAAACAGGCAGGAACAATTAAAATATTCGAAGCATAGAGAATTGATTATTAGTTTATCAAAGTACCTTACATGAATATATTTCTACTTACATATAAATCCAAATCATCATCAGAGATATTTCCTCAGCCTACATATAATTTTTCACCTAGGGCAAAAATGTAAATAACAATATTTTAATTTTGTTATATTCAACCATTATAAATAATTATTTATTTTTGAGAGTATGAAATCAATGCTTAATTCACTCGAAATTCACAGATATTGATTTCAATAATTCTTGTTCATGTTCCTCTGACGGTACTTGTAGGAATATTACCTTAAGCTTTGAAGATTCAATTTTTATTTCTGAATATTTTCCTCTTCACAGCTTCATATTTATGTCATGTTCTGCATGTAGTAGCTGAAATTGAACCAAAATAACATTTTACCATAATAATAATTACTTCATTCATGTTTGCATTGTGCATTTTTTTTATTCTTTCCGAGATTTCAGTTTTGTTTTCTACAATTGTGAATCGGATTTTTTGTTTTCAAGCACTGATTAAAACCAAATTCATTAATGCCGGCAATTCTGCAGTAGTGAAATTCGGCGCCCTCTTTCTTTTTATTGCTACAACAATATAATACTTTATCAGAACGAGTTGCATACTAACACAATAATGCAACAAAGAAAGTGCAAACGGCAATATAACTCTATTGGCGTCTGAAATTAAGATCGTAGCACCGGAACGGCTAATATCGGTACTACTACATGGGCCATTAACTGTTTGTTTACATTGTTTGGTAATGGTATTTACGTACATTTCATTTTGAGTTTTCAAACGTTTAGCTTCGTAATTTGTGTTTTTTTGGACTTCCTATTTTCCAGTGGTTCATTTTGTTTAGATATAGGACAATATTATCTCTGTTCAACTGTAGATAACCTACCTACATCAAGTTGAAATTTACTCTGAGTTTTTATCATTGAACATTAAAATCAATAATAAAATAAAGGAGAGGACGAATAAATTAATTGGTAAGAGGATCTATGTATACCTACATCGTGAAAAGGCTGTATGATAGAACACATATTTATTTAAAAAATAAAAAACTTTCAAAAGTTTCGAGAAAGCATCTCTGACATGTCTACTTTCATTACCAACTGAAGAGGTTTTGAGTATGATGGACAAAACTAAGTACTTACCGGCAGAGCTGAAAGAAACAACATGAAATAAAAGAAGAATTAACACGAATGTTTGAATGGTTTGAACGTAATGAGTTATTATATTTTTTGAATTTTCCTGACGTATAACAGCTCTCCTAAAAGTACGGTGGACTTCTGAGAGTCTGTTTTTTTTTGATAGAATCTCTGTTTTCCTGATTATATAATTGAATATTTTAGTTTTTACCTAGCTATAGAGTCATATTCTTGATGTTATGATAAACTGCTATTTTGGTTGTGGAAATAAACATTATTTTCAGGTTCAGAGTATTTTGACTTGCATGGCTGGCTGTACACAAACGCAAACAAATAGTTTAATGAAATGAAATGCTGGCATATTCGTTAACTCCTGGATTGTTTCATTAATATCAGGAGATTGTTTATAACATTTTTGTTGTGAGTATTTGTATCATATGCAGTTTCCATTTTCTAGAAAGTATAATTGAAATTCGATATAGCTTTTTTAGTCATCAACTGATGAAATATCATTTGAAAAATATATTCAAAATTATTGTTGAAACTTTCTTCTGTAAGTATAAATTCCCTATTTTCATGATGTAATTAATCAGCGGAAATTCAGGAAACGAAAACAAAGCAATCAACTCCTAGAGGTAGACCAAGATCAAAACACTTATAAATAAGAATTCCGGACACAACCTTCCATAAATAAAGTTATAAAGCTTTCATCTTGATGCCACCACGAAATCAGTATATAGTGCAATAATAAATTTTATAAGGTTCATCCCCAGGCCAAATAAGAATTCTATGGGGATTTTATTGGGGGATGATGGGATCAACCGCCAGAAGACGGCGAGAACCTCCATATTGGCTTTGTGTCACTGCTTAAAGTCTTTTTGTGTGTATGGATTTCCTTTCATAGAAATTCTTCCAGCATATAAGTTAGAGCTACCAATCCAAGAGCTAACGTCTATAGAGAATACAGTATTTCATTTTTACATGGTTATTGAATCTCAAGAATTATATATATATATATATATATATATATATATATATATATATAATATATATATATATATTTATATATATATATATATATATATATATATATATATATATATATATATAAATATATATATATATATATATATATATATATATATATATATATATATATATATATATATATATATAAATATATATATATATATATATATATATATATATATATATATATATATATTTATATAGGAATTGAAAGTTATTGAAAAAGGCAATATGTGGCGAAAAAGCATCAAAGATATTACTAGTAGAACAAAGAAGAGAAATTTCAACAAAATAATATGATACAAAATATAATTGTTTCTCAGACAAAGAAATTTAACGATCACCAGAATTCTAGTAATGAAAAAGATTACTTAATGTAGATTGTTCTATCTGGCATATCCCTTATTTTGATTTTCCTAATTGTAATTTAGATTGTATCAGAAATTCAGTTAACTTTCACTGACAAAGAGCGTCACCCTCTAAATCTGTCAAGATATTTTGTCCCTTCGTCGAAATAATGATGTGTGTCATTCAGTGAAGTGGCCGATTGTTAATTCTGCAAATCAGAGTTTACACATGGGCGATTTCATATTAGGATATCACATAGTGAATCAAGGGTATTATACCCAAGCGACATACGCGAAGCACTAAATGAAAAGGCGGTCTTATGCGATACGGGCGTCAAAAGGGGGACGATAAGGCCAATAATTGAACGCTGCCAACCCTCACTTAGGGGTCGATCCCGTTCGGATCAGTTCTGTATGTCCTACCGTCGACAATCGACGCTTTATAAAGTCCGCTTTATACTCCTGACGGATGTTGCAGATAAGAATTATTTTCCATTGTTGTCGGCTAACGAGATAAATTCGTAGATTTGTTGACTGGAAATATTATCTGCTAGTCGGTTATTCACTAATTCATTATTGATTGAGCCTTTCAGCATGCATTTAAGATGATGATCATGATGGGACATTCAGCTGGAAATCGAATTCCTTTGAAATTATCTACTCACAATAACTAGATCCAAAACTCGAAATCTTAAATTGAAAAAGCTCTGTTTATTATTTCATTTATTACTAAATATACGTACAAGCTGTATCCGGCCACGCGTTTCTGTGGCTCAGTCTGATTAATGGAAGAAAAAGTGAAACAAACAAAACACATTTTTTATAGAATGTAAGTATTTAACCCTCAACATATTCAGATTTAGGTAAAACAAAACCGTGAGAAGCAGAACACCATCACTAAGGTCCTATTTCTCGCTCGAAATTCATCGCGTCGAGATGCAATTCTAACGGATGCAATTATATTTTTAAGAACCATGCATAATTAGTAAACCGAATTGCAAAGTAGAAAATAATTTATTTGAAAAAAAAGTGCGCAGTGCATCATGATTGATGAAAAATTTTGAAACCAACGAAGTAACGTAGCTCAACATCAACTCAATCCATTTACCAAATTGCAACTCTCTGTTGTAAAAAAAAATTCGCGCAGTGCATCGTGTACTGATAGCGAAATAGGTCGGCATGCGACTTGCACTGAATAGTCCTCGCGCGCTGCAGCGCGATTGAGTAAAAAGGTTGAAACTACCAAAAAAAAGGTTGAAACTACCATTCCTCAACATTAACTCATTTTACGTACCCACAATCTGTAGAAGGGGTGGAGTTTGGCAAATTTTCAAAAACGACGAGAAAACAAGAAATATCTATGTAAAAATAGCGGCGGTTGCAAAAAGTTACCCAAATTTTGATACTTTCGTTCTGCAACGAAAATAATCCCAGGTAAAGGTAACTTTTTTAACTATTTTCTTATTTTCTTTCTATTAAAATTCATCGCAGAAACATGCAGTTATATTTTTACTTTGAAATTAAAGCTACATGATGAATATTTTTTTTGTCATCATAAATTTTATGAAAAAGTGACCAAGGTACTCCGGTCTCCTCTATATATATATATATATATATATATATATAATATATTATATATAACTATATATATATATATATATATATATAGTATATATATATTAATATATCATTCGAATTGTTGTTGCCTGTGAACTATTTCTAATCTATTGATAATTATTAGCAATAACAGGCTTGTTGAATCTTAAAAAACTCGATTTTATTATAAAGTTGACGTTTCGCCACGACATTCGTGGCTTTATCAAACGTTTTGATAAAGCCACGAATGTCGTGGCGAAACGTCAACTCTTTAATAAAATCGAGTTTTTTAAGATTTAACAAGCCTGTTATTGCTCATAATTATCAAGAGATTATATATATATATATATATATATATATATATATATATATATATATATATACAAATCTCTTGAAAATTATTAGCAATAACAGGCTTGTTGAATCTTAAAAAACTCGATTTTATTAAAAAGTTGACGTTTCGCTACGAAGATTAGAAATAGTTCACAGGCAACAACAATTCGAATAAATATGTATATACATATATATAGGCAGGTTGAAACTTCAGATTATTATATATATATATATATATATATATATATATATATTTAATATATATATATATAAAATATATATATACAGGGTGTCCCACGACGATTAAGACAAGTAATATATCAGAATTGGGCAGTAGTAGACAATTATAATTTTGGGGGTGTAAATAAGAGCAAATGTTGCATCTTTTCTTGTTATTGTGTTACCCAATGAGGTATTTGTTTTTAGTCACGTGACGTCGCATTCAAAATTATTAATGGGACAACCTGTATATTTGTGCCTTTCTGTGTTCCTCCGATAAAACAATTCCAACTAACTAGCACACTTGGGGTCTAAAGTGATTAATTCAAGAGATACAGGTACTTAAAGGATTGTAAGTTGAAAAATTCATAATTGAATCCCCTGTAATTTTCGGCAATCTTACATTCGTACGTAATGATTAAGACAAACCAATATTATTATTTTTAATAATAATTCAAATCAACTGTCACAGAAAAAACTTACAATCTTAAAAGAGATGTTCAAATATGTAGATGCCCATCTTCGTAAATGCATTTCTCAAATCTTGATAATACATTTCAGCTACATGCTACCCTAATCAATTCCGGTGTCACAGTTCTTCAAGCATCGCGTATTTTTCTTTTCAAATCGTCTAAATCTGTAGACGGAGTTGCATAAACGATACCTTTAAGATATCCCCGAAGGAAGAAATCTAACGGTATCAGGTGTGGCGATCTTGGAGGCCAGTAAATAGTACCGTTTCGTCTAATCCAGCGTTCTGGAAATATCATGTCCAGATAATTTCTCACTCTGCGATCAAAATGTGAAGGTGCGCCATCTTGCTGCCACCACATTTTATTTCTTTCATTCAATGGAATGTCTTCAAGTAGGTCTGGAAGTGTATTTTGTGATAGGTATAGGTATCTCTCTCCCGTTAGTATACCATCATAAAAGTACGGGCCAATCAAACGCCAAAAGTAAAAACGAAAATTACAGGGGATTCAATTATGAATTTTTCAACTTACAATCCTTTAAGTACCTGTATCTCTTGAATTAATCACTCTAGATCCCAAGTGTGCTAGTTAGTTGGAATTGCTTTATCGGGAGGAACACAGAAAGGCACAAATATACAGGTTGTCCCATTAATAATTTTGAATGCGACGTCATGTGACTAAAAACAAATACTTGATTGGGTAACACAATAACAAGAAAAGATGCAATATTTGCTCTTATTTACACCCCCAAAATTATAATTATCTACTACTGCCCAATTCTGATATATTACTTGTC
>JARQZK010003646.1:405000-420000 GCA_030704885.1 Cynegetis impunctata
GTAAAGCTACTCATAAGTTATTAGTAAAATTATGTTTTCCTTTCATGTTAGCACTATTTTTATATCCCTGATCTCTCATATCTTCAATATCAACATCTAATTCTTCCAAATAATTAAATAAAAATAAGAGCTAGAATTTTGAAATAATCAAACAAAATTACTTACGTTTCGAAACTTTAAACTAACAAAAATCACTTGATTACTATTATTTCAGTTTCAGTTCACTCTTACTTCATACTTGTATCAGATCACCAACTAAATTAAACTAACACAGGTTTCAAAATTGTCCTCCTCTATATGCAGCCATGTCGGCGGTATACATAAAGGGGCTATCTAAAAAAGCATTAAAAAACAAAATTGTTTTGTAATAGCGTACCGCTTATAACCTAGTTCTCAAGTCTAGCTGATTTCTTAAAATCTACTGTTGTGCTGCCGTCATGCGGAACTATATCCACAAAGCAGTAACTTGTGTGTTGGCATATTGACGTGTACAAAGTAATATTTTCATAGCGATCGGCATATTTTGCCGATGGATGTGATAAATTTAAAAAATTTCATTTTTTGCCGCCCCTTCATAGTATGCCGCCAGGATGCTATGCACTCCTTGTACCCTCAGCACGGGCCGGCCCTGCATACATGGAAAGCGTTGAGTAAACGATCTTCCTCAAAAAGCCAATGTGCTTAGTTCAACGTGAGCAGAATGCGTATTAGTACTAAAGTAGGTATCACCACATAAAATTTCATTACTAATTACTTGAACTAATATTACAAAAAAACTCTATCGCAGCGAGCTGCATTAGAAAAGCAGGTTTTTAAAACGTATCCAGTTCAAAAAATCTATTTTTTCAATTATGATTTTTGTTACAAATCTAAAAAACAGAAATTGCAACCTCTATCGTGTGAAGAATATGTATTTCCTCCTCCGGGGGGTCAACCCTCAAACCAATTTATATCGAAATAAATAACATCCAAGATATCATACGAAACTACCTACATACAAAGTTTCAACCTTATGGTTCCAAAATTGGGCCTTCTATCGTGTCAACAAGATTTATTTCCTCTCCTGGGGATTCAACCCCGCAATCAATTCCTACCAGAATCAATCTCAGCCAATATATCATACGAAACTTCCTATTCACCAACTTTCAATCCTATTGCTCCAAAACTACGCCCTTTATCATGTGAACATCATTCATTTCTTCCACCAAGGGGTCAATCCCCCAACCAATTCGAACCAAAACTAATCCCATTCAAGATATCTTTCGAAAAAACCTACTCACAAACTTTCAACCCTATTTATCCAAAATTGCGAGCTCTATCGTGTAAACTAGATTTATTTCCTCCCCCAGGGGGTCAACCCCCATTTAATTCAAACCAAAGCCAATCCCATCCAAGATATCATACGAAGCTACCTATTTACAAACTTTCAACCCTATTGATTCAAAATTGCGCCCTTTATCGTGTAAAAAAGATTTATTTCTTCCCCCAGGGGGTCAACCCCCCAACCAATTCGAACCAAAACCAATTCCATCTAAGATATTATATGAAACTACCTATTTACAGTTCTCAGCTCCATTGCTACAAAATTGCGCCATTTATCCTGTAATCAAGATTTATTTTCCCCTCAGGGGGGTCAACCCCCCAACCAATTCGAACCAAAACCAATCCCATTCAAGATATCATACGAAACTACCTATTTGCAAACTCTCAACTCTATTTCTACAATGTTGCGCCATTTATCCTGTAAACAAGATTTATTTTTCCCTCAGGGGGGTCAACCCTCCAACCAATTCAAACCAAAACCAATCGCATTCAAGATATCATACGAAACTACCTACTTACAAACTCTTAACCCTATTGCTACAAAATTGCGCCATTTATCCTGTAAAAAAGATTTATTGCCAACCAATTCAAACCAAAAACAATCCCATCCAAGATATCATACGAAACTACCTATTCACAAACTTTCAACCCTATTGCTTCAAAATTTTATCGTGTAAACAACGCTAAAATACATAAGCTTATACATACATACATACATATGAACATATATATATATATATATATATATATATATATATATATATATATATATATATATATATATATATATATATATATATATATATATATATATATATATATATATATATATATATATATATATATATATAATATATATATATATGTATATATATATATATATATATATATATATATATATATATATATATATATATATATATATATATATATATATATATATATATATATATATATATATATATATATATATATATATATATATATATATATATATATATATATATATATATATATATATATATATATATATATATATATATATATAGAGAGAGAGATATATATGAAATTGAGTTTTTGGTGCCAATCATCATAAAAAGTCATGAAACGAAAAACTATCTTGGTCCTAGGTCCAACTTTGCTAATATATATATATATATATATCTACATATACACATATATATATATATATATATATATATATATATATATATATATATATATATATATATATATATATATCTATATATATCTATATATATATATATATATATATATATATATATATATATATATATATATATATATATATATATATATATATATATATATATATATATATATATATATCTATATATATGTATATATATATATATATATGTGTGATTATTACTTTGTGGTGTAAAATAATCACTACGGTTGTATTTTTCACGCGAAATGCATCGCGTCGAGATGCCTTTCTGCTGGATCGAATTATATTCTGGAAAATCACGCTCAAATAGCAAACCTAAAATATAAATATATATATATATATATATATATAAATATATAAATATATATATATATATATATATATATATATATATATATATATATATATATATATATATATATATATATATATATATATATATATATATATATACTTTGGGTTTGCTATTTAAGCATGATTTTTCAGAATATTATATTCAATCCATTACAATCTTGGCATATTGACGCGATGCATTTCGCGCGAAAAATAAAAACTCAGTGATTTATTTACACCACAAAGTAACAATCACTTTCCTGAAAATCAGCTGGTTCATTTAAATTCCAACTCAATTATTACTTCAATTCTTCCATTAACCACGATCAATAACGAAATTGCTTCCACAAATTATTTTATCAGTGTATGAAATTGAAACGATATCCTCCATAGATCTTCTTAACCTGAATCCTGGCCGTTATAATTCCACGTCAGATAGTTATGTTAAACACAGTTTGAAATGGTATAAGTTATGAGTTTTCGAAATACAGGATGACGCGAACAGGTTAATCGGCATAAAGCTGTGGCTAACAAACGAGTTGATGAAAAATTTTACGTTGTAACAACTTATTTATATAACAACAACCTTTTATAAATGGTGGTCATTACCTGATATAGTCACGGTGGGCAGTCCACACACTACAGTCTTGTAATTTATCCCGTATTTATCATATATCTCGAACTCTGCGTGCTGCAAATCATCGACCGAGATTTATGTATTTCAAACCATAAGGAAATATCGGTTAGCTCACTGGAGCCTGATGCTCAAAGGAAACCTGGAGCCGTTTAATTTTTTGACAAATTGAGGCAACACGGCCGCCGCCATTGAAAGATTCAAGTAATTGAAAATAGTTATTCTGTGTACGCTGAAATTTTATTTAATTAAAGAAAAAAGCAAAATTTCTAAGGACATGTACCTATCTGTACATATATATATATATATATATATATATATATATATATATATATATATATATATATATATATATATATATATATATATATATATATATATATATATATATATATATATATATATATATATATATATATATATATTTATTTATTTGTTTCTAAGGAATACAAACAGGTGAATTTCACACCCAAAATAGTATTCACAGAGTAAACTTGAATTCTATTAACAAGTAAAGAGAAAATACATATAAATCTAACTAACTAGAAATTGATCAAAAATCAACCAGCGCTTACGCTAGTGAAAAAAGGAATATAGAAAACAGATAACATTGTTCACTTCATATACACAACAAAACAATGTTTCACAATTCATTGAGAAATTTCTGTATCAATGTCCTCTTAACAGTATATACACTATAGTCTGTCCAGTCTAAGTTGACGTGTACGTCACAGTCATGCGCAAATAACGACGCAAGGCTGCCTACCCAAATAAATAAAAGTCGAAATGGTCAAAATTCATATCTGTCGTAAGTAACTTTTTGAAAAAGTAGTTATATGGTGATAGTGACCAGATCATCCATTTCGACAAATATTCTGTTCTTAACATATCAAATCGTATGTATCTCTCAAGAAAAACTAACATTCCGAGTAATGAAAATAAGTTGAATGCTTGTCAAGTTGTCGTTTAATTGAAAAATTTGCAATGTTGTCGAACCCTCTCGACCAACGCGCCGGTAATCGGCATTTCACGTTTGACAGTCGCTGAGTAACCTAGTAGATTTTGTAATTAAGTTTGATTTATCAATCGATGAATATGGATTCCATATAGATAGACACTTCTGGTAGGGAATAATGGTCAATTTGAATTTACCGCTAAAAATCCCCGCCATGTCAAACATGCAAGATCATTTTGTTGAAAATTGGGTTAGCTATTTAGATTTAAGATTATTTATTACGTCTGGCAACAGTGTTCACGATCGACGTCATATACAATTGGTGACGTACACGCCAACGGTCGCTGGACAGACTATATCATGAAAAATATCAATGTTACACGCATAAAGATTAGAGTCTCTAAGTATTCTATATAAAGGAGAATTCTGAGTGCTTCTAGTATTCTTCTGCGGAAGGTAAAAAGTGTTATGATGCCTAGACAATCTGCCAGGTACAAGAAAAGAAACTCCATCAAGAACGAAACCAGGTCCGCGAAGATTCTCAAGAATCTTGATCAGAAATATAATGCCACTCAACTTCCTACGAAACTCCAAGCTCACCATCCCAAAATGTCTCATACGTATATTATAATTCTTGGAGTTGTACGTCTGAGTAATAAGACCACATCTAAAGCCAAGAAATCTCAGGAATTTCATCTGAACCCTCTCCAATCGTGAGATGTAAACCTGATATTGAGGACTCCAAACAATTGTCACAAAATTTAGTTTACTGAATATATATATGCATAGTAAATGGTCATAAGAGCTTTAGTGTTCCTAAACTATCTACACTGTCTAATTACGTAACCCATCATTTTATTGCTACTGTTAACCACTGATTCCACATGATGACGAAACGAAAGTCTAGAGTCAAGAATCACCCCCAAGTCTCTGACTCTATCCGTCCTCACAAGGATAGTATCGTTAACAAAATAATTATATCGCATATATATATATATATATATATATATATATATATATATATATATATATATATATATATATATATATATATATATATATATATATATATATTTATATATATATATATATATATATATATATATATATATATATATATATATATATATATAAATTTAGCACAGTCATATGTGGGTCCAGGAGGACTCATTTTGAAATATACAGGGTGACTCAAAAAAAAGATACATATCAAAGTTTCATTTTTTCTTATGGAACACCCTATATTTTTTCATATTTTTAGATATTATAAACCAAGTTACTGTTATATTTCCTATACCTAAAAAAAATTGCATCAAAGCTTGGGCCCATTTTCATTGAATAACTTCTTAAAGTTAAATGGAACATTCTGTATTTTATGGCATATTTTGACGCAGAATTAGATTCCCTTCAAAACTATATCAGGGTGCTCCATACCTATCTCTCATGATTATTACGCAAAAGACGTTTTTATATTCTACTTATGAGTAATGTCTTTATCTTAAAACTGGAACATCCTGTATTGTAATGAAAAGCTGAAAACATTTTTGAACTCATTTCAGTGAAAAAGTAACAAAGGTTAATGGTAAAAGCATTATTATTTTGACCATTATTCTCGATGCATCAGTGAGCTCTTCCTTGAAATGAGTGCTGAACTCTTATAACATGTTTGGCGGTATGAAACGAAACGCTCTTCTTATTCGTACTTTTATATCCTGAGGTGTCGTTGGCAATGTATTGTAAACAATATTTTTGATATATCCGCATAAAAAAAAGGTCGGGAATTATAAGTTCCGAAGACCTGGCTGGCCAGTCATGTGGACTTCTTCGTCCTTTCAATCTATTTGATGTTATCGATCTAACTCGTTTCTAGTATGTCTATCGAAGTGCGCAGGTGAACCATCTAGCTACATCCATATCCGTTTATCAAAATCATCTCAATTCGTTCTTGCGTAGGGTAGATTCTCATTTTAACTAATTACAATGTAACAATCTTTCAAAAAAATACTAATCATAAGTATTTTACCTGTCAAATGTTTGTTCTTTCAAAACAAGAACTAACGTCATCTAAGCCTAAGCTTACTATTATTGAAAAAAATAGTAGGATAAGTATAAGAAATCCTTACTTTGGTAATATTGAAATGTAATTTTTATTGACCCAATAATAATATTATTTTGGGATTTCACCATGAAGTCTAATACATTTGCTAACAAACAGGGCAATTTAACATATTTCGTCTCAATAACTAAGACAGGTGATCCTTCATTTTCAAGAATGTTTCAAAAGTTCAGGAATTGCTATGAATTTAGGATTATATTGTGCCTGCATTTTCCTTGAGATATATCGTATATTTGCAAAAATTTAAACACGTGCTTTTAGCGAATCTACGTGTTTCTCAATTTTAATTACAATACACGAGGTTCAATTTTAAAGATAAAGAAATCACTCATAAGTAGAATATAAAAACATCTTTTGCGTGAAAATCATAAGAAGTAGGTATAGGGAACCCTGATATAGTTTTAAAGAGAATCTAATTCTTCGTCAAAATATGCCATTAAATATAGGATGTTCCATTTATCTTTAAGAAGTTATTCAATGAAATAGTGCCCAAACTTTGTTGCAATTTTTTTCACCACTCTGTACAATATTGAAATAAAAATTTTATGTGGTAGTTAATTTTAATCTTTCAGCTGAGCATTAAATTTAGCTACAAGCAGATCGTTACATATTACAGGGTGTGAACAGTTTTTAAGTTATGGTTCGTATTTTTTAATTTCGGAAAATTTCTCAGCAACGGTTTGTTTGAGGTATAGGAAATATAACAGTAAGTTAATTTTATTTGGTCTATAGTATTTAAAAATATAAAAATATATAGGGTGTTCCATAAGAAAAAATATAACTCTGATACGTATCTATTCTTTGGGTCACCTTGTATATTTCAAAATGATATATGACTGTGCTAAATTTTTTTCCCCACTCTCTTCATTTCTCATAGAAATACCGAGGCGCTCCTGTATATATATATATATATATATATATATATATATATATAAATATATATAAATATATATATATATATATATATATATATATATATATATATATATATATATATATATATATATATAAATATATATATATATATATATATATATATATATATATATATATATATATATATATATATATATATATATAATATCTGGCCATTTCAATTTGAAAAACGACTCTATCGAAAAGTGAACCTACCTCTCGTCACGAAATTAATGCCTTTGTCAAAACTTATATTACACCTATTCTAGGAAAAGTGAGTGTTGTGAATGTGATTGGTTGTTAGACGAATGTTCTGCACAATAATATTTCAATTTAAATATTTCTATTAATGATAAGGGGAATATAATCAAAAACTATACTAGTACTCTTTAACCTATTATTTTCAATATGAAAATTTTTTTCACAAGCAGAATAATGACGTAGCGATGAAAAGTCCTTCGTGTGATAGCTCAACTAGGTCTTGAAAGTTTAGAAGAAAGTATGATAAGTAATTCCCATGAAAATATAGTGATTTTCGAAATATATGTTGAGGATTACGTAATAGTTACTTTTTAAGATCTCATTGATAATTTTTTACAAAATTTCTATAATTTCAATTATAAATTACAATTTACCCTATGAAAAGAAGCAACCAACACAAAAAGTTTATATTACTCCCATACATAGAAGCTTCCAAATTGAATCACTATGACATAAAAAAGAGAAGTTTTGACAATAAGATCATAAAATTTCCGGAAATATGATATATAAGAAAGCTTTTCTCAAAGTAATAACATTTGTGATATTGTATCTGAGATATATTTCAATCACTAATCACTATCCAGAAAAAAGGCTAACAAAGCTTTTATCACGAGATTAAAAGAAAATTTTACTAATTGCGGATCATTCAACAAGAAAAAATCAAAAAATTAGATATTCATATCAAATTTTATAAGACATTACAACTATAAAAAATAATACAAATTAAACTATAATTTCCATTTGAAAAAATACATCTTTAAGCCATAACTCGAAATTGCACTTTTTCATTCAAATTTTCTCGACTTCACTGCATTACACATAAAAAAGTGCCTTAAGAAGAGTTATTATCGCATAACTCCACAACCACGATATTCACAAGTTTTGGTTTTCGTCAGTGAATTTGTTTTGAAAAAAGGGATAAAATGCACCATCCAATATTTTGTATCATACAAACATTGAAGTTTTTCCACCCTGTACAACATATTCAGATGAAATTTTTCCAAGAAACAACACTAATTAAAACACAGAAACTTATCTAAAAACCTCAAGCACAAGCAACTCTATTTAGTCGATAACATCCACTGAACTAACCACCCGTTTCTCTAGTATACCAATTTGAATTACAGTTTCAATTTTTTTAATACCATCCATATTTTCAAACATCCAACAATATTAATTTTCTAGAATAGGTAGTATTGCCTTTTTGAATACAAATCCTTGAATCAAATAGTTAAGTACATTTTTCTACATTACGTGGTAGTGGTTTCTGTGATTTCACTTACCTACCATATAATATTAGCTAACCTGACTGCTGATTTTGGACTGAATAGCATGTAATTATTAACAAAAGACGACCTCAGTAGCAAAAAATTTGAAGAAAAATAGGTAGATGCATCTTTTTTGACTTTTTCTTAAATTCATAAATTCGTCCTTAAATCAAATAATTAAAAACATATTTTGTATATGACGGGGATGAGGGTTTCACAGGTTATCCTCACCACCTAATATGCAGACCTGACTGTTAATATTGGACTGAATAGTACGTAATTATTTACTAAATACGGTCTCAGTCGCAATAAATATAATCAAACATAGATAGTTCTCTCTTTTTTGACTTCGATTTTTTTTTAATTCAAAAATTGCTCCTTATAAATAAATAACAAAGAACATAATTTGTATATTACGTGGTGATCCTTACCACCTAGTATTTACAAACCAGCTCGTAATTAGTTACTACGTAATTTGATTTAATGATTCCTAACTATTGAGGTATTTTAAAAAGTTGCTTCGTGTTCATGGAACAATATACCTGTACAGTTTATTTTGAGCTTCTTCGAATGGATATATTGAAATATTTTTCATTTTGTCAAATGAAATGTGACATCTGGTAGTTTCTCTTGCGAAGGGGAGTGATATGAAATTTATTACCTTCACTACTTTTTTGTATTAAAAAGTTTGGTTTTAGTATTTTTCATCTGCGGTATATGATCTTTATAGTAACCTGAATTATCCCTATTGAATAAAATTGTATTGTAAATCCTCTGTGCGAGTTAGTTTAAAATTACAAGATTATACATATAAAGGCATACCTATATTAAAAAAAAGAATTTTCATTCTGATTTGGACTTCAAGGAAACTAGAATTATTTCCCGATATTCAACGAAGAAAAGAATGTTGTATCTGGCTATTACTAGAACATATTTTTTCAACTTTGTTTATAGCGGTAAAAGATCTCCATAAACATCTTGTACTTTTATAGTGTCATCAAACTAATATGATGTCAATAAAAAATCCCAGATGTAGAGAAAATCAAACATGCCATGTAAAAGATCCGTTGACCATATTATATATCATAACCGCCGGAGGCTGGCATAGCGCAAACATTAGCCAACTATAATTCTTCAAGTGTTCAATTATTATTTCCCATGCCGTCACGGACAATATGCAGTCCATCATCGATGGAAAGGAATATTCATTCTTTGGGAATGGACCATCTAAGCTCGTGGCCTACGTTTCCATTCTGCTGTCCGTAACGGTCATAGAAGTTATATATCTTCGGTCGGTGTCGCGTCCTCGTCTTATTTATACCGCTCTATGCGCCGCGGACGCCATATTGCCGTCTTTTGGATACATCTTAATTCAGTGCGCGGATCGTGAAGACTGCAGGTTGTTCCTCAACGAAGATGATTAATTTGAATGCCTCATCACGGCATTGGGGATATTGCGAGCACGGTGGAGGTTTCATGTTTGGAATAGTGCTCATCAGTTATGGAGATATTTTAAATCTTCTTGAATTTGATAGTATATTCTCTCATTTAAAAAAATTAATAATATCGGTAACACCACCTAAGAGTGTCATGCTTTCTTTGTACTCATTAGATCTTTATTAAATTTCTATACAATTTGTGCCCTATTGACAAAACTTTTCAAAATCAAGATAATTCACTAGTAGCAACGCTTTCAGTGAAATGAAATTTCTAGTTTGGAATCTAGTTATTACAGAGACTGCCTTTTTGTTACTTTATTACTGTAAACAAGAAAATTATATACATGTTTAGATATATATATATATATTGTCACGTTGAGAACGTGGTACTGTGCTAAATTGGGGTTCCTAAATATAAATGGGGGTAAATAATATATAAATCAACTGCCTTTACCATCTTGTCACGTTTTCTTAGTGCTGCTAAATAATATTTAAGCTGCTAAGGGGGTTCAATAAAGTATACGAGGTTCATTAATACCATATTTTAATTAATTAATTATTTAAGTGTGTTCAGTAATATGAAAAGGAGAGTTCACAATTATAGTTACATTTGTATGCTACATACCATCATTAACTTTTTAAGTTACATACCTTACAACTGAGCCGGGGCAAATATCAACTTGTCTACATCGTGTGGCTGTGAGTTTTCAACACGATGGAAATTTGGAAAAAACTAAAGCTTGAAGAGCTGAACTGAAAGCCGAAAACTGAAAACTGATTTGATTTTGAATTTGTCGCGATATTTATCTGTTTGGCGTACGTGACTATTCGATCAAAGAAAATGCTGACTTACTTCCAGAGCGGAAGTGAGCCAGACGCCAAAGTTGAATTTACTTCGCGAATTATTCCATTCGATTTAATAGAATAATTTAAATTAAAATAATTTGTTTGCTTATTAGATATATATTTGACATTTGCCCCCGCTTCGGACACTTTGGCCCCCAAAGTGAACATAAAACAAAAATCTGAAACTGAAACAAAAAAATACAATCAAAACATCAAGACTGAAATCCAACAAAATTACAAGTAGAACATCGATCTGAGACTGGAATACAAAATAAATCACAAAAGGAAACATTAATCTAAGGCAGAATTACAAAGAAATATATATAAGAAATATTGATCCAACTGGAATACAAAATAAAATATAGAAAGAATTTATTGTGAAACAATATAAGTGAAAAAAAAATAAAAAATACGAAACAATGAGATACAAATACAAGTCGGCACAACTGACCCTGGTAACAGTACGGCACTGGTCACGCAAAGTTTTCACTAATATTTTATGTAATAGTAAAGCACTATCGCGTAAAGTTTTTCGCTCTTCGTCACCTGATACTGGAATGTGTTGGTCTGCTTGACGATGCTGGCCACTCTGATTGTTGTTGAAATACTTCTTGCCGGTGAGACATCTCAGGTTCCCCTTAACGTAAATTCTTGACCCTTCCGTGAATAAGGAATGTGGATAAAGCATAAATGCAATGAGATTTTTCATCCTCTAGTATTTCGGTAGTCCATCAGATATAATAATTTAAGTATTGATTTTAAATATTTTCTTCGGATGGTTTGGCATGCTTTTCTTCTTTCAATTGGTTGTGTTGGGGGTGTTGGTTGGATGTCTGCACTTAGGGCCTACATGATCCATTTTTTTTTGTTGGGGTAGGTCGACCAGTTCATTGACCATTGACTTAGGGACCAGGTGACTTCGATGTGCTCAGTGATATATAAGTGCCTTGGTTGTGACTCTCGGTATCTCTTATGTTTCTTACGTTCCATTAGTTTCATGCAAATGAATAAAAATTAGTGTTTTCTAGTCAGTCCCGGAATAATAAACTTAAAATAGGTATTAATTGTTTTTATTTATTGATTTATTTATTTTTTTTTTTATATTTTTTATTTTGTTTATAATTATAATAAACTATTCCTAGGTATCTATTTATTCGAAATTAATTTCATTAGGTGTTGATACGCTCAACCTTGTTTCGGCAACATTCACTCAATTAAATTTATCAATGAAAACTGAGATATTCTCGGTTCGCTCATACATTCTCATTACTTCATATCATTTCATATAACTTCATCATACTTCATTTCACTTCACTTCATACTATTTCATATAACTTCAGCATACCATACTTCAATACACTTTAATTCAATTCACCTCATATTATTTCATCGTAATTCACTTCATATTATTTCATCTTACTTCACTTCATATTATTTCATCTCACTTCATTTCACATAATTTCTCGGGGTTCAACTAGGAGGAAATGCCCCTACAAATCTTATTGTGATGATCATTCACATTAGAAGCAGTTCTTCCTTCGTATTTATAAACATATTTTATAAATAATTCAAATAACTATCGCGATTTAATATACTCACTTCAATTCATACTATTTCATATAACTTCATCATAACATACTTCAATATACTTTACTTCAATTCACCTCATATTATTTCATCTTACTTCATTTCACATAATTCTCCCGGGGTTAAACTAGGAGGAAACGCCCCTACAAATCTTATTGTGATGATCAGTCACATTAGAAGCAGTTCTTCCTTCGTATTTATAAACATATTTTATAAATAATTCAAATAACTATCGCGATTTAATATACCATCATTTTTAAGGTACCTTTTCGACAAATTTTTTTTTGTCTTACTCACTATGACGCAGAACCAGTTTCATTTAAGTTTATATGATTTACACCAACAATATATATTAGTACCGAAACAAAGTTAGTATGGAAAATTAAGAGTTAAATTAATTAAATAATACATTTCAAAGTATTAGCAAAGAATGAAGAATTTTTTGTTTATTCTTCATATTGGTGTTGATATCCATTCGACGCTTGGCAGTGAACGCCAGAAGCTTCAGCGTTAACTTCGAAGATAGCTATATGTAGTGTATTGTAAGAGTAGGAACATTATTAGATACCTAGACATAACAGAAAAAAGTAATTGACATTTACTTGTGGATTCATAATTCCTTCCAGAAGTCCTATAAAATTTAATTAAATCATATTACTTTCAAAAAATATAAAAATATTAATTTTGGACCAATAAACCCATTTATTGAAAAACAACATTAAAATATTACCTTTTGAATTTCAATATAATTTTGAATACCAAGTACGAGAGAATAGGTAGGTTTGCTAGTCCTATCCCCGATCATCAACCCTGGTTACTGTCAGTGTTTGGGTTAAATTCCGTCAGTCAAAAACAGCTGGCTAGTTCCGTTTCATTTTCTTCAGGACCAAAACAGCATGCAGTCTTCTCTTACATTTCTTTATTATTTCATATAGGTTGGCTAGGTCTTACAAGTGAGCCGGGGCAAATATCAACTTGTCTACATCGTGTGGCTGTGAGTTTTCAACACGATGGAAATTTGGAAAAACTAATGATTGAATAACTGAATTGAAAGCCGAAAACTGAAAACTGATTTGATTTTGAATTTGTCGCGATATTTATCTGTTTGGCGTACGTGACTATTCGATCAAAGAAAATGCTGACTTACTTCCAGAGCGGAAGTGAGCCAGACGCCAAAGTTGAATTTACTTCGCGAATTATTCCATTCGATTTAATAGAATAATTTAAATTAAAATAATTTGTTTGCTTATTAAATATATTTGACAATATATATATATATATATATATATATATATATATATATATATATATATATATATTTATATATATATATATATATATATATATATATATATATATATATATATATATATATATATATATATATATATATATATATATATATATATATATATATATATATATATATATATATATATATATATATATATATATATATATATATATATATATATATATATATATATATATATATATATATATATATATATATATATATATATATATATATATATCCATATATAAGAAATGAAACAGGATAAAAGGATATTATTATGTGATTTGAGTTTCACATGAATGAAGTATAATTAGAGCTAAAATAATAGAAAACTAAAAACCAATATGAAGATGGAAAAAATTATCACTGAATATGCAGAAAAAACAATATAAAAAAATCTACATGAATCTATACAAACCATCTTGAAATGAATCTGATACCAAAGCAACGACTTAGTTATTATTATTCAAGAGAATAACATCAAGCAAAACATCAAAAACATTTTATGTACCAATTAATCTGATATACCAAAGTTTTACATCTTCGAGAAAAAGACTGATTTTTATCGCAGTAGAATATAATGGATAAGACGAAAAATTGAAAAAACAGACGTACCTATTCCAATAAATTACGCCCCAAAAATTAAAGTGGGCAGTACATGAAGCAATATAAAAACACAATGAAGCACCTGAGTCAAACATGAATATCTGAGAGATATCCATGTATCGAGCAAGATTCAACTTTATGCCCATCATGTGGTGAATTTTTTCAAACGAAACAAAAATGTTTTAACCTCATAAACGATGAAGACCTTAATTTGAAAAATCCATGGAG
>JARQZK010003646.1:425000-467500 GCA_030704885.1 Cynegetis impunctata
TGGAACATGTATAAATACTTTGTTGGGTGTTCTTATTGATGTGTTTTTACACTGCGGTACTGCACACCACTCATGATTTTTGGAATTCATTTTTATCACACGAATTAATTTGATGTTCTCTTTACTTTCTTCGTGACGCGTAGACACCTATTTTACCTAACCTGTTTACCTAAGCGTGACGTCAGACCGACGCCATGACACATGCGAGCTGTTTTCGCGCGCTTTTGAAATAATATTAGAAGAATTGCTTTAAACTTCGTTAACTTAAGCTTATTACCGAAATGAAGGATTTTTTGTGGATAGTAAATGTGTACCCACATTGAGGAAGAGTATTTCAAATTCTTTCGTCACGCCTATTGTATGAGCGATATATTTAGTGAAATATTTGAAGGCACTAAATTAGTCTCTCAGAATTGTTGAAGGATTGGGTTCTTTTCTCTGAATTAATGTCAACCTTCTTGACGCACAGGAGCCATGTCTCGTCTTTTACACCTCCGTTTCGGTTGAACCATCTCGTGCATCCGTCAGAAGAGACTGAAACATACAGGAGATCTAATTATAGTAATTCATCACAAATTACTCGTTCGATCTGAAACAGTTAGCTAATAGCCCAACCAATCTATCATTAAATCCTCACCTCGTCGAATACTTCGAAATCTGAAAAACAAAAGAGGGCCATCCATCACTGAGAGCAAACACAAAGACTTGGCTAACGATCAGTTTCGTAATCGGCTAATCGCCACGTGTCATACGCAACGCGACTACTAGATGGCAGGCCGATAAGGGTGACGCGCAAATAGTTGACGGTCGACTGTACCCAGGCAGTGTGCTCGCCGTTAATAATAATTCATCCCCGATCAATTCATATTGGCTGTTAAATCGACTATCTTTTGTGCGAAAAACTAGATAAGCTGGCCGGTGTTCGGTTTCAGGAACTTCCGCGACCGATTATTTTGATCAGAGGCGGACTCTAGAGATTGCCCCTATCGGAAGAACATAATATCTCAATGCTGAAGAGACGCCATATTCGTCAGTTAACGATTTTCGATGGATTGAGCAATATAAACCAAGTACTATCTGTTTCTGTGATATTTGTAGTCGGCTAGATTTGTAGGTTCCGTGGATTATCCCATCAAATTATTTAATAGTTTATAAAAGTAGGTAATCAATGTATTAGTAGGGGATCCCAAGTAAGGTCGACCTTCACTCATCTGCTTGCCAAACGAGATATATATTAAAATTGAGGCAATTTTATTGCGAATGCAGTAGTATAGGGTTGCCTGCAATCCCAAGCAGCATTTTTAGTCGTTGGTACCACCCGGCGACTATTATGGGTAACTCTGAAGTTATAGGTACTTGCGACGGGAACGTGATTGCTACGGCCCTATCACGTTCCTATCACCAATTTGGGGAACAATTTGAAGGTGATAGCTACGTGAATAATACCACCCCCCAACTTATACCGCTACGTCGCACTCGCGTTCCAACTACGTGGCGGGAACGTTGCGGCGTGGTCACCGTTACTTTATAATATTTGTCCCCGCCTACTTTACTTTGGCATCTGCTTCGCGTTTTCTTTGTCTTGCATATGTAGAAAGAGTTTAATAATGGCATCTTCCATCATTATTCAGCCTCCTCAACTGAATGGAAATAATATTTTCATGGTTATATAGATATTATCACTTGTATGGGTACACAAAACTTAGCTGATTTACGAGCTCCGAGTACAAAGAAATTCGAAACGATTTGAAAAATTCTGTGAAATGTGATATTGATAGATTCATAAAAACAATGCGCCCTCTCAAAATACCTTTTTCGAAGACTTTTTTTCAGGAAGACAGTGATAAAAATGCATGAAATTGATAAAATATATTTTTATAACATTTTTACTAATTATATGAGTTCAGTTTCGCTTCAATTTATATTTTTTTCTGACTTTTTGACGATTCTGTACTTGTACTACTATAAGGAAATTGGAATAAAAATGAAGGCGTCCTACATTTGGTCAGTATATATGGCGCATTTTACAGAAATTACTTAAGAGTAATATTTACGTCACATTGTGTGTTTGAAGGATTTGTCACTTCACTGTAAGTAGCGGCCACTAGTTTTTTATCACCATTAAGTAGAATATTTGTCTACAAAACAACCACAAAGTTCCTGAAGCCACTATATAGTTACCCTTGGAACTTTAACCTATAATTAATAAGTGCTTTATAGCGATTAGTGCGTGCTGAATGTTTTTCGAACTGTACATTTGCATGTGATAAATAAAAAAAAACAATGTAGGTGTTTAAAATTGTGGCCACACAAGAAAAGCCTCTCATATATTTCACGGTTGTTCCTCATAAGTGGGAGAAAAACAGAGTATTGTTTCATCCTCAACACTTGGAGTACAGCGAAAGGGAGATCCTAGAACTGATCCATAAATTTTCTTTTTTCTCACAGCTGACATTTTCACTTCACAAAACAACAACATACTATTCGAACACCAAGAAGTCTCTATAGATTGACCGTTACTTTAAAGTTATTTTTTAAGTAAACTTTGTTGTATTTAAAAATTACTGTGAAGTTGTTTTCGTGAGTAGCGAAATATTTAATTTTACCTCAAATATTACTACATAGTTCCATAACTTTGACGGAAATTAAAAAGTAGCAAGGACGTCATAGTTACTTTTAACGCCACTATAAAGTAATAAAAACTTTGAAGTGGTATATGAGTAACAAAACTATGTTACTGGGACAAGCGAATATAACTTTAAAGTCTTTGCGACTTGAAAGTTATTTTACATAGTAACAGTCACGTTCCAGAAACTTGAAAAGCTACTTAGAAGTATTGCATCTTTTAAGTTTCTTATTATAGTGATAATAACTACAGAATTACTAAAAGTATATAAATAAAAGTAGGAAAACCTAGAAAGTTTGTTTTTTAGTGATAATTACGTAACAACGACCTATTAACAGTTCCGAACTCAGTTTTCGCTACTTTGATGCTGCTTGGGATGGGTTGCTAGGCTTTTAAATTAAAAAAATTAACGAGCAAATAGTACTGGATTCTTGTAAAAATCATCGGGGTGAGCTAGACTCAATTCCGAAGTTGGCGAAATTTTGAGGAATTATTTGGGGATGATAGAGAGTGTCAAGCCGTTACAGGTTTTCTTCCCATATCTCCTGAACCATATGGTTTATGACTACTTGAAAGAGCAGTAGATTTACTTCAAATGTCCAAAAAAAAGTAAAATGTTTCGAAATATAAAAAAAATACAGGTTTTAAGATAGTAAAGTTATATTTTCACATAATATCTACCTATGTATTTTTACACATTTTATGCGTACCTCCCTCCTCAATACCTTTCTTTTCTACCCCTCCCCCTCTACTCGTTTGAAGTACCCTCAAGATGTGCATAATGAGATGTGTTTCTTTTTTAATATAAGAACGAGCAACTGTCTCATGTACCGGGTGTCTGATTAAGAGAGTTACCCCGCTGTATCTCATGAGATACAGTAAAAAATGTTAACGTTTGAAAAATGTTACGGTAAAAAATGTTATGACCAAAGTCGCCAACAGAAAATCCTAGAAATTATTTTCAGGTTTCTAAGATGGCCGCCAGGGGGCGTAACCACCATCTAAAACATTTAAAGTGATTTTTTTCTGAAATACACCTAGGAAATATACCAAAAAAATTATCTTTATTTCAAGCTGAGCTTCATTCGAGAAATTCTTATTTGACACTTTTTTACGTATCTATTGAAATGAAGTGGTGGGGGGGCGATTCAATGTTTTTTGAATAAACAGCTGTAACTCCTGAACGACTGAACGGATTTCAACAAAGTTGATCTCGTTGAGAAAAGCATTCATTGTTTGATCGAAACTGTCTTATCTGCGATATGGCAAATTTTTAGCGATGCCGGTAGATAGTGTTTTTTGATATAATAACAGAAAATTGCTAATTTCTCTAAAAAATCAGATGAAAACATGACCTTTTTTCCATCAAAATGTAGTGTGATGATGCCAAAATAGGCTAGTGAAAACCTTACCTCGATATCTCATTCCTAGCCTTAAATAATGAAGAAAGAAAATTTAGTTATCACATAATTCTAAAAAGACGCCTTTACACCTGTATTTTTTTTTTTTTTTATCTCGAGGGACCTACAGTTTAACGCCGGTTCCGAACGGCCAATGGGCTTGTAAACAATGTACATTACCCAACACTCAATCTAATAATTAGAATCCCTAAATTCAGGACATACACAACGCCCAAGAGCAAGGTGGGACTCGAACCCACATCCTCGGTCAACAAACGGTACAAGGCGGTATTCGCTCACCGCTGGTCTACCGAGGCCCCCTACACCTGTATTTATTTTCATTCATTTGCCTCTTTCCGAGAATCAATGATGAAATTTCATAATTCAATGATTTTTGAATAGGATCTAGTATTCTTATTTCAAAAAAATTTTAAAAAATCGTTCAGGGGCGTAATAATCATCGAATATAATCTAAGTAAGTGCAAGACGGTTGTCAGAATAAGAAGAGCAGGCCATGAAGGAAAAACAAATGCCTAAAATCAACTTGTCAACAAATACTAAAATTATACTGTAATGAGTTTTTGTGGCACACACAAGTAATGACTGAAAACTATTGAAATGCGTATATTCACTGGTATATTTACTGGGTGTATTTCAGAAAAAAAATCACGTTGAAAGCTTTAGATGGCGGCTACGCCCCCTGGCAGCCATCTTAGGAACCTGAAAATAATTTCTAGGATTTTCTGTTGGCCACTTTGGGCATAACATTTTTTACCGTAAGTCTCTACGACGAATAGGTTCTGAGATACAGCGGGGTAACTCTCTTAATCAGACACCCGGTATATAAGACAGTTGCTCGTTCTTATATTAAAAAAAGACACATCTCATTATGCACATCTTGAGGGTACTTCAAACGAGTAGAAGTGGAGGGGTAGAAAAGAAAGGTATTGAGGAGGGAGGTATGCATAAAATGTGTAAAAATACATAGATATATGTGATTATTTTTTGACGTTTCTTAAAACCAATGAAATGCTTCTTTATTTGTCAAAAGAGTAAGTTTTAACCAATGACCGGTAGTCAAATAAATTCAGGATGTTCCATGTCGTTATTATGAATTATGGGCTATCTGAAATATAAATTTTATGATGTCATTATTATAGTGGGAATAAATCTTTTGTGATTATTCTCGGGAATAATCACTGTAGCTTTTATTTGCTTAGCAAGTGTCAGATAGTTGTCAAAATAATTACCTAATTGTGTCAACGCGATATATAAAATAGATGAAAATCATCGGTTTAGTACCTTTTCTGATGCAGAAATAACAAAAAATATTTTAGAAACTACTTCGAAAAACAATCTAATAAGTAATCAGTCTATATGGAGACAATTTAAGACCTTCACCAAAGAAAGAAATTATATTCTGGATCAATCTATTACAACAGCTACTCTGGCATTGATTTTGAAAGATTGGGCTTATAACATGAAAAGAAAGGACGGAAATGTGGAATAAAACGGCAAAATTAGTTCAAGAACTTTACTTTAATAAGTATAACAGGTCATTTGATCCTTTCAATGATATAGAATTCAAAAATGCTCTAGAAGCAAGAGATGCAAAAAGAAAAATTTTACAAAAACATCCTAAAAAGCACAAACAAAGTTCGGTGGCACTTTCTAATACATAATTGTTGAATCAAAAAATAATCTAGTCAAATATAACTCGCGAGTTCGATAAATCATAGAAAATAATTTGACAGATTTTGTTCAAACTTGTTGATATTTGGAAATAGCCACTCGAGCCCTCCGGGCTGTCGTGACTATTGCCTGGCAACAAGTTTTGAAAAAATCTGTCAAATTATTTTCAATTTATTCTCACTCTCTTGTTATATTATTACTGAAAATATAACTTTACTATCCTAAAACCTTTATTTTTATATATTTCGAAAAAATGTTTTTTTTTTGGACTTCATTTATTTTGAGTCAAAAATACCGTTGACCAATGACATTTGAAGGAAATCTACTGCTCTTCCAAGTAGTCAAAAACCATATGGTTTAAGAGATATGCGGAGAAAGCCTGTAACGGCTTGAAAAAAATCGCGGATTTTTCGCCCTACCGTCAAAAGCTCCGGGTCCTCGTGTTCGAAAACTCAGCAAAGACACTCTCTATCATCCCTAAATAATTCCTCAAAATTTCGTCAACTTCGGAATTGAGTCCAGCTCACCCCGATTATTTTCACAAGAATCCAGTACTATTTGCTCGTTAATTTTTTTAATTCTAAAGCCTGGCAACCCATATTCTGGACTGGAGTTTTGCAGGCAACCCTATACTACTCCATTCGCAATAAAATTACCTTAATTTTGATATATATTTCGTTTGGAAAGCAGATGAGTGACCTTACTTGGGACCTTAGTCTATATGGTATAGTAAATATTTGGACGCTCAAAAATTCCTTCAATCGAAACGCAGGTCCCACAATAAAGAACGTATTAAAAGGATAAAATTGTATTCAAAATTTAAGATCTCACCTCAAACAGAATAGTGTATTTAATGGAGCATTTAAAATTACGAATTCTCAAATTAAGTAATTTTTGAATCAAATCAAATCAAATATTTATTTTTACGAAGCATAACAAAAAATTCTACACACATATGGAAAAATAATAGCTTTCAGAGTTTAAAAAAATATTATAACTGAAATATAGATTAAAATCTTTCAACATCCTAAGTACACAGTAAGGATATATATTTTCAAAACTTTATAACAAGAAGTACAATAACATACAGTTAATGCAAATTTATTTTATGTCACTAAAATTATTGTGAAGATAGTATTCAAATGAATAAAAGACTTTCTTAATTGAATAATCTCTTATGTTGGAAATAAAATGCTCAAACTCTAGCACCCTTATGTGGTGTGGTAGGACATTGAAGAATCTAATGCAGAAGTAATCAGTGCTCTTCCGTGTTCTCGACAATCTGTGAAAATCAGGGAGTATGTCCTTGCGATTGCGAGTTAGATGCTTATGAACATTTTCATGTGAAAAGAAATGGAAGATGTTTTCCTAATATAGGCAAGAAAGTGGTAATTATATGAGGATGGAAAAGTGAGCACATGAAAATAGGCAAAGCACCGACGGCAGTACTCTTGATACCCAAGCCCTGCTAGGATTCGCACACATCTCCTTCTGCAAACCGATAATTTTCCTTGCATGAGAACTATTACCCCAACATAAAACTGCATAGAAAATAAGAAATGAGTAGTAAGCATGATAAGCCAACATAAGAGTAGGAAGATACACATTATGAAAAAGTGCCCTAATAAGGTAAAAATATTTTGATAATCTTCCACTCAGTTGTATAACACGCTCCTCCCAAGTAAGTCCAGGATCAAGAATAACTCCAAGAAACTTTGATTATTCCATACATGAAAAGCTGATCAAAGACTGCATACAGAAGCAGCAGATTTCACTTTCATATTCAAACAAATCTTTGAATGGATGAATAAATTGAAAAATAAAACAAAAGAGGACTGACAACCTTATTGTAGGAAATACTTCCATATATAAAGCTACTCTAAGAATTCTCCGAATGAGCATTTTCTATAGGGAAAATAATTCTTGTATATCTAGTCTACAGAATATCGAATAATAGGTAAGTCTTTTATTACGTGGAATAAGTCTCTTCATTATAAAACTCTTACAATATAGTATGAAAGTTGAATTTGTCAGAACACATGAAAAATATGTAAATGATAATAATTTTACTACGCGTTGGTACGGGTACCATGGTACCACGCGTTGTTAGTTTGGCACAACCGGCAACTGAGCGAGGGCAATAATCTAGTTGAGTTAGAGATTAAGCAGTGTTAGAGGATTTTGATCCTTGTTAATTAACCCAGACAAAACCTAATGAAATATTTGCATCATACGCAAACCTGTAAATATTGAAATGTTAACACGTTGACTGCCATGTCATCCATATACGAATGACACGATTATTTCCTTATGGGCCATGGCATTCATATATGGATGACGATCTGTTTACTATTGGAGGCCACGGCATTCACTTATGAACGACGCTAACGGCAAATAACTATTATAGAGTTAGACCGGGAGCCGAGAGGGTTCTTGCATGTATCATAGGCCCCACGACGAGGCTTTGGGGGCTGATAGACAATGTTATTCCCAACTTTGAATTCTCGGTATGGCAACCCTAAAGTGTAGCTTTTAGGAGGGGTGAATTTTCAAACGTGTTGTCTATATCCGTGCCGCTGGATCATAGGCCCCACTTTGATTCTTGTAATATGTGGTCAAGCAAGTCGCTAAAGTCCGCAAACTCAATATGCCATAACAATATGGCGTTACTTAAAGTCCGCCATACTTACCGAAACGTGTAATTTTTTCACTGTGAAAATGGATCATAAGCCCCACGCTGTTGTTTCGTGATCTTTGTTAACAATGAACTGTAGAACGAAGATCTCAAAACGCCATACCTCTGGGGCGTCGCCAAGTGGCCGCCATACTGGGGCAAACATGTCATTTTCAGTATTGAACATGTATAATAGGCCCCACTATGAAAATGTGTCTCATTTATTCATTTTGATGTCCTGGACAAAGTTCTGCAAGCGCCATACCCATGCGATGTCACCAACGTCAGATATTGGCTTAAAAAGATGTCACATTTTTATAGGTTAAATGTATCAAAGGCCCCACTGCCATACCAGCGTTTTTACGTGTATTTTGAAGTATAAAACACGAATATATCATTGCCATACCTATGGCATGTCGCTAACGTCAGATATTGGCAAAATTGTCACATTTTTATAGTTTAAGTGTATTAAAGACCCCACTGCAATACCGGCAATTTTAGGTGTATTTTGAATTATAAAGCAGGAATATATCACAGTCATACCCATAGTATGTCGCTAACGTATACAATTAATCGTATATATATATATATATATATATATATATTTTATATATATATATATATATATATATATATATATATATATATATATATATATATATATATATATATATATATATATATAATAAAGTATAAACTTTAAAATAATGAGTTCATAACTCGAAACATGTCGACTATTCGTTACTGCTAAATACAGTATCTAAATATTTTTATATAGTGAAACATAAGCCAAGTGTATCTTCTTTAAAAGTTCATACTTTATTCTTTATGATGTTTCACCAAGTGATGTGCGAGAATTCAATCTCAGTTATTATATATATATATATATATATATATATATATATATATATATATATATATATATATATATATATATATATATATATATATATATATATATATATTCATATATTTATATATATATATATATATATATATATATATATATATATATATAAATATATTCATATATTATATATATATATATATATATATATATATATATATATATATATATATATATATATATATATATATTTATATATAGGTATATAATTTTTTCAAATTTGTATGTACCTATATGATAATATTGTGTAGAATTTTTTTGCATGTATAGACATATTAAAAAGATACAACAGTGGTTATTCTCAAGTCAAATTGTTGTCGAAATGAATACTAATAATATAATGTATATAATACAGCTCTGCGCTGTAAAAACAGGTGTTTTATGTTAAAAATATTTTTCGTTAAAAACACAAACAAGTTATGAAATAAAATAATGTATGCCAAATAAATGATTAGTATTTCCAGGATTACATTAAGAAAGAAATTTATTCCATTCAAAACACTTCGCTCGAAATAATTAAATTTGAACTGATAGCTGACATAGAAAGAATGCAAAATATACTACAGATGTCAATAAAAGTCAAAACACTGTGAAAATGGATCATAGGCCCCACGCTGTTGTTTCGTGATCTTTGTTAACAATGAACTGTAGAACGAAGATCTCAAAACGACATACCTCTGGGGCGTCGCCAAGTGGCCGCCATACTGGGGCAAACATGTCATTTTCAGTATTGAACATGTATAATAGGCCCCACTATGAAAATGTGTCTCATTTATTCATTTTGATGTCCTGGACAAAGTTCTGCAAGCGCCATACCCATGCGATGTCACCAACGTCAGATATTGGCTTAAAAAGATGTCACATTTTTATAGGTTAAATGTATCAAAGGCCCCACTGCCATACCAGCGTTTTTACGTGTATTTTGAAGTATAAAACACGAATATATCATTGCCATACCTATGGCATGTCGTTAACGTCAGATATTGGCAAAATTGTCACATTTTTATAGTTTAAGTGTATTAAAGACCCCACTGCAATACCGGCAATTTTAGGTGTATTTTGAATTATAAAGCAGGAATATATCACAGTCATACCCATAGTATGTCGCTAACGTATACAATTAATCGTATATATATATATATATATATATATATATATATATATATATATATATATATATATATATATATATATATATATATATATATATATATATTATATATATATATATATATAATATATATATTATATATATATATATATATATATATATATATATATATATATATATATATATATATATATATATATATATATATATATATATATATATATATATTTATATATATATATATATAGAATTAAGTATATAGATCAAAAATATGAGTTTATAACTCGAAACATGTCGACTATTCGTTACTGCTAAATACAGTATCTAAATATTTTTATATAGTGAAACATAAGCCAAGTGTATTTTCTTCTAAAGTTTATACTTTATTCTTTATGATGTTTCACCAAGTGATGTGCGAGAATTCGATCTCAGTTATTATATATATATATATATATATATATATATATATATATATATTTATATATATATATATATATATATATATATATATATATATATATATATATATATATATATATATATATATATATATATATATATATATATATATATAAATATATATATATATATATATATATATATATATATATATATATATATATATATATATATATATATATATATATATATATATATATATATATATTTATATATAGGTATATAATTTTTTCAAATTTGTATGTACCTATATGATAATATTGTGTAGAATTTTTTTGCATGTATAGACATATTAAAAAGATACAACAGTGGTTATTCTCAAGTCAAATTGTTGTCGAAATGAATACTAATAATATAATGTATATAATACAGCTCTGCGCTGTAAAAACAGGTGTTTTATGTTAAAAATATTTTTCGTTAAAAACACAAACAAGTTATGAAATAAAATAATGTATGCCAAATAAATGATTAGTATTTCCAGGATTACATTAAGAAAGAAATTTATTCCATTCAAAACACTTCGCTCGAAATAATTAAATTTGAACTGATAGCTGACATAGAAAGAATGCAAAATATACTACAGATGTCAATAAAAGTCCAAATTATAAATATTTTTGCCCTTTTCGGTAGGTATCTATATATTCCTATTTCTCCCTATCCCAGGTTTTACACAGATGTTGGAAATTCTGTAATCATAAAATAATAAAAATTCTTTCTTGACCGGACGCTGCCAGTTCACCAGGTTTCGAATCCATCCATTTTTCTGCCGGCAGTTTGTGTGAGAAGTATACGGGAAATTCTTGCCGCTATGGATAAAGACATTTTTAATGAGAAACGAGCCTGTTTTATTTGTAAAATAAGTGATGAAAGCGTTATTTCATTCATTTCTTATTAAATATGAACTCCCATAGGGATAATACCAATTCATATATATATATATATATATATATATATGTATATATATATATATATATATATATATATATATATATATATATATATATATATATATATATATATATATATATATATATATATATAATAATAATAATAATAATAATAATAATAATAATTTTATTTTGCTTTCAGACATATGTCTATACAAAAGGGTTGCAAAGCTGCATAAAGGAAAATTAACAATATTATTTTTTCTGAAATTAATAGATAACAAATAAACTTTCTTTTTCTATTCATTGATAACGAATGATCTGATCTTCAAAGCTCCGATTATAAAGTAGTATAATTGGTCCAGGTGTTTTTGAGATTTTATCGTTAGTATTTCTTCTATTTCTTCCCTTTGAATATGTGGTTTGATGTACACGTCTCTTAAGTGTTTGTAGAAAGGGCACTCGAATATAAAATGATGCAGAGTCTCCTTTTCCTGTTTGCTGCAGATAGTACAGGTGACATCGCAATCAATTTTGTATGAATTTCTGTTGACATAAATACGTATGTTTGTTCTACTGGATAGTCTGACCTGGCTGATGACTCGAAGCTTTCTTATTGAAGTCCTGAGGTGCATATATTCTTCCCCTTCAGATAGTCCACTTATGCTCCTGTAATATGGTAAATATTCCGAGTTGATTGCATTTTCTATGTTTTTACTAAGTTCGTTGTTGTTCGATTTTTCCACTACGTCGTCTATCCACCTCCTTGGTATACAGTTTTGAGTGACTTTAGATATAATTTCTTCTCCCAACGGCGCCAGTAGTTGTTGAAGTTGACTGATCCAGTTGAATTCTATTATATTGGTATTAGTGTTATGATTATCTATTAATGCTTTAAGGCATATCTTAGGCAATCTTGTGTCATCCATTTTGAGAATTTTGCTACAAAGATTCAAGGATTGTTTTATAATCTGCGTCACCAATTTTGGTTGTCCGGCCTCCAGTTGGATGGTATAATTTGGGGTGTTTATTGGCCAATGGTAAATGCGGTTGAAAAGAACTGGATTGAACATTTTCCAGTTGTTTTTGATATCTCATTGACCAGATTTCACTCCCGAACAAAAGTGTTGATCTAACTACAGCCTCGAAGAGTCTAGATCTAGTGTCGAAGCTGTTCGATTTTGCATTCTGGAGTATGCGTATCACTTTGGCTGATGCGATTTTTGATTTTTTTTCTTTTAAAATGTTCTGCCGCTGTTTTAAATACTCCAGATGCAGAAAAGGGTACTCCAAGGTAGGTAAAACTCTTCACATATTCGATTGGAGCGTTCTTGTATACTAGTGTGCCGAGGTTGTTGGCCTTTCTTCCTCTGTGGAATATTATGGTTTTTGTTTTGTCAGTATTTACTACTAGTTTATTCATATAGCAGTTTTTTTCCAAAACTCTGAGTTTTCGGTTTCCATCCGGTACTGACGAGGCAAAAAGAACGATGTCATCAGCGTACATCAACATTGGCAGCGACCTTTTACTTGTAATCTTGATTCCGTCCAAGTTATGATTTCGAAAAAATTCAACCATATCCGAGAGAAACAAGGCGAAGAGCAGGGGCGATAGACTATCACCCTGCATCACTCCTGTTGTCATTCTTATCTCATTTGATTGTGTTGATTCGAAAGGTAGCCTTTATGTTGGTTTTTCCATACAAATAGCGGATAATTCTAATTAATTTTCCACTAACACCAATTTCGTTCAATTTGTACCATAGTAGTTCATGCTCTACAGAGTCGAATGCTCTTCTAAAGTCAACAAAGGTGGCGTACATGTAAGATGATTTAGGTGTGATGTTTATGTTAACTGCAGCGTTCAGTGTAAATAGACTGTCCAAGCATCCACGCCCTGGTCGAAATCCGGACTGTTCTTCCGGGAGTATCCCACACGCCTCACTCCAGTCAGACAGTCTTTGGTATATAATGGTGGTGAAAATCTTTGTTATGGTGTTGAGTAAAGAGATTCCTCTATAATTGGCTGGATCGTTTTTATCTCCTTTTTTGTAAAGCATGCACATGCTGATACTTCCCCAATTTTTCGGACATTTTTCAGAAGTTATGATGTTATTGAATAAGTTTAATATGTAGTGAGTCCACGACGGCGTCATATTCTTGTAGTATTCATTCGGTATCGAGTCAGGTCCCGGCGCTTTATTCATTTTTGTATTAGTTATCGCTGATATTAATTCGTTCATCGTTATTTCAGTGTCCAGAAAAGGGTGAATCACCGACACAAAGTGCTGCTCGTTCACAAGTCTTTCTTCATAAATGCCTTCCAAGAATCTCGTCCATTTATCTGCCGTTATGTTGTTTGAAGGGTGCTGAGTATAAGTAAATTTTCTTACAGTTTTCCAAAACATTTGAGGATTTTTTACTTGTGTCAAATTTTCGATGAGTTCGTTTTGGAATGTTTTTTTCTTTAGTTTCAACATCTTGAAGTATTCTCTTTTATGATAAAGGTACACGGCCAGGTTATCCTCTTTTTCATCTTTTCTGTAAGTTTTCCACTTTTGTTTCATTTCTCTTTTTTTTGATTTGCATTCATCGTCGTACCAGAGATTTTTTTTCTTAGGTAAGTTACTTCGATTGGGGCGTCTTTCTGTAATAAGGTTCGCAAATCTTGCAGCTTCCTCAACCGCATGGATGAGATTTTCATTTAAAATATCGTTGTCGTTACTGTTCAGATATATACGATCCGTATTCAGCAGTGCAAGTGTGAAAAGACCAGCGTTCTCTTCATTCCATGTGTATTTGACTATATTCGTTTGATGGCCTAGTTCAGATATGACCTGACATTGCTGGGACGTAATAGTGAGTTTGATGCAGACTGTCATATGTGGAGAAGCGTGTAAAAGATTTTTAACTTCTAAATCTTCCAAGATTTCCACGGTATGTTCATTGACAAATACAAGGTCAATTGTGCTTTTTCCGTTGGCGGAAATGAATGTAAAGTTAGCTGGTGTGTCGCTTTTGGTTCTTCCATTTGATAATATTAGTCCAAACTCCTCAGTGCTCTCGATCAGTTTTTTACCTCTGGTATTTGAAGTTTTGTCCCTGGATATTCTTTCTCTGTTGAGATTATCTGTGCGAATAAGTTCGTAGTCTAGTAGGTTTAGGTCTCCCACTCTAGCATTGAAGTCACCACCTATTATCCATTTATGTTCCTGGAATTTATCAGAGAAGTCCATCAAAGCCTCACTGAACAGCTCTATACAGGTATCAATATCCTCAGATGGTTTCCAGTAATTAACCATAAGTAGAATTTTGTTATCATTGACTTTGAACTCGCTTACTATCCATAAATTTGTAGACTCAATTACTGTCAGTTGTAATTCTTTTTTGTAGAATATAACCATTCCGGAGCTAGGTCGTCCGATGCTTTTCTCTTTTTTTGCTTGGGATACTATTGTGCTATCTTTGTTCAGACATTGGGGCATTTCTATAGTTGTTTCTAGTGACCAAGTTTCCACTAAACAGATTACTTCAGCCTTCTTAAGATCATCTTCTTGTTGAGAGTCCAACTTAAATAAATTTGAGAGGCCATTAATATTCCAAAAGAGTACATTAATTCCATTCACATGCTTACTTTGTTCGGTTCGGGCTTTTTTTACTTTTTTTGTATTATTTACAGTATTTACATGATTTTGTTTGAATATATATATAATATATATATATATATATATATATATATATATATATATATATATATATATATATATATATATATATATATATATATATATATATATATATATGTATATATATATATTATATATATATATATATATATATATATATATATATATATATATATATATATATATATATATATATATATATATATATATATATATATCGTGCCCTGTAGACGCGTTTCAATTTTATAATTATTTCATTTTCTGTAATTTTTTTGTATACATTGTAAACATAATATTAATAATTCTCGTTGATCAGTAGTTTAACGATAAAATTCAATCATCAGTGATCTCGGTAACCTATAAGTACGCATTTTCAGAAAAAAAAAGGAGCATTTTGAATATTTTTTCCGCCAGATTGGATCCGACATTTTGATTTTTACAATTTTGACATCAAATTCGTAATCAGCGACCTCGAAAACCTATAAATACAAGTTTTAAAGCAATTCTGCTGAGCTATTTCAGAGCGTGGCTAAAAATTTTCAAAAAATGGTTTTTTCGGTATGGCACCACTTTAGCGACACTCTATAGGTATGGCAGTGTGATACCAGCTAAAGTGATGTAAAAGAGTATCTTAAAACCAAAACGCCATACCGCTACCTATTATACATGTTCATGGCAAAAAAATGACATGTTTGCCCCAGTATGGCGGCCACTTGGCGACGCCTCAGAGGTATGGCGTTTTGAGATCTTCGTTCTACAGTTCATTGTTAACAAAGATCACGAAACAACAGCGTGGGGCCTGTGATCCATTTTCACAGTGAAAAAATTACACGTTTCGGTAAGTATGGCGGACCTTAAGTGACGCCATATTGGTATGGCATATTGAGTTTGCGGACTTTGGCGACTTGCTTAACCACATAATACAAGAATCAAAGTGGGGCCTATGATCCAGCGGCACGGATATAGACAACACGTTTGAAAATTCACCCCTCCTAAAAGCTACACTTTAGGGGTGCCATACCGAGAATTCAAAGTTGGGAATAACATTGTCTATCAGCCCCCAAAGCCTCGTCGTGGGGCCTATGATACATGCAAAAACCCTCTCGGCTCCCGGTCTAAGTGTTATTGTGTGGCCTGTGGGGAACATATTGCTACACTTGGTTTGGCTAGACATGGAAAGATACTGATTTTACAGTGATTTAACAAAAAATTGTACATGCATCGTCAATGAACATGAAAACGTTTGTGTTCTCTTGACATTCTTTATTTTTAGATACTCAAATACAATCCTAAAATGCAAAAACAAGCTTAACATGAAACGAACTTATACTTAAAGGATAATATGGATATTTCAAATACAAATCCATGTAAAAGAAAACATAACATCATACAAAACAATTGACAACTAAAAACGTGAAAATTAAACTTATTGGTGGACCAAGCAGTTCAAACATAATTGAGGTTTACTCAGACACTCATTGCAATAGGTAAACACCATTTTTGCACTATTTCTGGCATGTAGACGACCACCTCCTCGTTGTGATTTGGAGTAACATTCCGAACATTTTCCGCGTAACCTTTTACCATTTCCACCAACTCGTATTAACAGATGAGTTGTTTTTCCTCTGTCGGCTGATCGAACCTATGTAATGCCAAATAATGCCAAAGAGACCTTCAACTATCTGTTCGCGGTACCTACGAATTTGAATTTTTTTACTGGCAACCTCTTTGTACAAACTCCAGGCGTTTTCAACACCTTTTGATACCCTTCCTTAGGGTGGTGGCATTTGATCTGAAAGGTCATTCATATATGAATGACGTGGCTTCCTGCGTAAAAAGCAACACGTTTTATCCTGGAGGGCCACGTCATTCATATATGAATGACAGCAAAAAACCTAGAAAAAATGAAATGTAAACAAAAATAACAGGGCAAATGGTCTATACGGGTAATAATATAAGGTTTAAAGTCATATGGCAAAGTTTCACAACTTGGCCCGCTGGGTGATTCTACGAAATACCCCTTGGCAGTCAACGTGTTAAAAAAAGAGATATGTAATGAAGACATTCAATATGTGAATGAAATATGGTGCACTCAATTGTCAAACATTTTGAAAGCTCAGACATAATTGGCGAAAACCAGTATGATTTTAAATGATGACGATCAATTTGCTTTTTAGTCGTATTTTATCCTATGAAATACATACTATTGCAGTTTATCGAAGGAAAGCAGTCAAGGGCGGGAGTATTTTTCAGAAAGATTTCCGCGGTCGGAAGTATTTCTGACTGGGTTCTCGGAATGCACCGCGTAAAAAATTCGAAAAATCTCGACGTTTCGGCTCCTTTTGCGAAGCCATCTTCAAGAGAATTAGAACGGGAATAATTCGAAGGAAAGCAGTCAGGTGCGGGAGTATTTTTCCCATCCGTTTTGGACCTTCTAGACCACGATTTTCGAAAAAATGTTTATGTCTGATATATATATATATATATATATATATATATATATATATATATTTTTTTATATTTATTTATATATATATTTTGATATTTATATTTTTATTTATATATATATATATATATATATATATATATAAATATATATATATATATATATATATATATATATATATATGTAAAGAAACCATATTTCTTTATTTGTTTTGTAGAGTGGTCTTCTGTCAATGATGTTTCATGGTGTAAATAACAAACCACACCATGGCACAGAAGATATGTAGTCTGTTCTCTGACCATGTTTTTTTTGAGACATTCATCTAAACGTCATTGACTGAACACGTTATATTGTGGATTATAAATTATAATTACATATTGAAATAGAAGAAGGAATTGGTACATTTAATAATAAACTTTGAATGTCGTTTCTTTGTTTTTTCAGAGCAACGTCACTCGTTTATTATATTTGGAAATTCCTATATAAAGATATTGCCTTATAAAACGACATTTCTAGTTAAAAGCAGAAAAATAAAAACTTTGTTTTTTTAAGCAACGGGAAAAAAATTTATTATAATTTTGGGAAAACCCCTTTATAAAGATATTCCTTATAAAAAACATTTTTTTTTAAAACAGAAAAAATAAAAAAAATTTTGTTTACCACCCCCCCCCCCCCCCACCCCCCCCCCCCCCCACCCCCCCCCCCCCCCACCCCCCCCCCCCCCCACCCCCCCCCCCCCCCACCCCCCCCCCCCCCCACAATCCCCAACAGATCCCTTTGAGTCAAATGAGCTGAAATGGTACCTGGGATTGCTTTCGATGCAGAACGAAAATAAAGTTTGGGTAAATTTCTGCAGTTGCCGCCATTTATACGTAGGTATTTCTAATGTTCATATAAATATCCTACCCGCTACTCATTTACATCTCTAGCGGTTCGTATCACACCAAATGAGCTGATTATTTTTTCCTGGGATTGTTTTCGTTGCAGAACGAAACAACTAAAATTTTGTTAAATTTTTCCAACCGCCGCTATTTTTATGTAGATATTTGTTGTTCTTTCGAGGTTTTTGAAAATTTGCCAAACTCCATAGCTTTTGCAAATTGAGTTAGAGGGTTCAAATTTGGTACGTAGATTGAGTTAATGTCAAGGAAATGCCTTTGAGTAGTTTAAACTATTTTCCTCAGTCGCGCTGCCCCGCCCGGGGACTATTCCGTTTAAATCGCATGCCGTCCTGCTTCGCTATCAGTTTATTCGCGTAATTTATATAATTTTTATGGAATTTTTTCTTTTGCATTTTGATTTGTTATGAAAGTGTTGTAATTTCTATTCGCGATGCACATACTGAATTTTTTTTCTCGAAAAATTAAAATTTTTTTTCAACAAAAACACTATTTCCAACTTTTTGATTCGGTCTGCTATTCAAGCGTCAATTTTAAAAATATGATTCAATTCGCTGAAGTCGCATCTCGACGCGATGCATTACTCTTGCAAAATACGACCTTAATGATGGAGCTGCCCACTTTTGTTTTCAACTCTTTATCTTTACCGCGCTGCATTTCGTGGTGACTATTCCATTCAAATTGCATCTCGATCTGTTTCGCTATCAGTACGCGATGCACTTCTCGAATTGGAATTTTTTGTTAAGATAGAGGTTTGAAATTTGGTACGTGGATTGAGTTGATGTTGAGGTACGTTTCTTCATTGGTTTCAAATTTTTTCTTCAACCACGATGCACTTCATTTTGGAAAATAAATTATTTTCTACTTTTTTTATTCAGTTTGCTTTTTAAGCGTGATTTTGCAAAGTATGATTCATCTCGACGCGATGCATTTACCGCAAAAAATACGACTTTGGTGATGGAGCTCTCTGCTGCTCAAGAGTTTTTATTCTGCTACGTAAACTATACGAAAACTAATCCTGGAAAATCATGCATATTTCAATGTATGTATACAATTATTTTGATTATATTTTACTAAGCTTCGAACAACAATTCTTCATCGTTCAGGTATGCATTGCTAGTTGACTATTTTATGCTGAAAAAAATATCAAATTGCCTTCAGTATTTGTTATATATATATATATATATATATATATATATATATATATATATATATATATATATATATATATATATATATATATATATATTATATATATATATATATATATATTTATATATATATATATATATATATTTATATATATATATATATATATATATATATATATATATATATATATATCTCTTTCAGCCAAACATTGCACTTTCTATGATCTGTTGTATTGTCCTAGGGTGGTTGGTGTGTGTTCGTTAGAGTCTTTGTCTCTAGATCATATATTGCGGCAGGTAAGATGCACGTGTTGAATACTTTTCTTTTAAGATTTATAGGGATATCAGGGTTTTTATCTATATGACTTAATTTTCCAAATGCTATCCATGTTTGATTCTTCGCTTTATCTCCTCCGCTTGGTTTTACTTTCCCATTTTAATGGTGTGACCAAGATATATATATATATATATATATATATATATATATATATATATATATATATAATATATATATATTATATATATATATATATATATATATATATATATATATATAGATCGAAGGTGTAACGATGGGATACCCCAGTATTATAGAGGAAGCAATAAAAGATCTAGGGTGCTTCTAAAGTTATGCCTTTATTCCAAGTTCAAGCTTTCGTCTGTGTTTACAGACTTCTTCAGGAAAAAACTACAAATTATGAAAACATTCCATTTACAGGTCATGGATACATTTGGTATCTTAAATTTAATTTACCAGAATTAGCATTAAAACTCTAAAAGTTGGCTATCAAGGTTTTCAGGATTCATTTCTTCCATAACCTCATACCTGATGTTGAAGTTTTGAACAAGTTTGTGTAAAATGGACAAAAGAAACGTCAAACATTAAAACAATTTAAAATTATATACATTACTCCTAATAGTTTCTTTGTTGATTATAGATTCTAACAAACATTCCATGATTAAATTAGGATAATTATTAAAATGTGTTAATTCTGTTGTACCAGCATCAACACATTTTAATAATTTAATCATGCAATGTTTGTAAGAATCTATAATCAACAAAGAAACTATTAGGAGTAATGTATATAATTTTAAATTGTTTTAATGTTTGACGTTTCTTTTGTCCATTTCACACAAACTTGTTCAAAAACTTCAACATCAGGTATGAGGTTATGGAAGAAATGAATCCTGAAAACTTTTATAGCCAACTTTTAGAGTTTTAATGCTAATTCTGGTAAGTTAAATTTAAGATACCGAATGTATCCATGACCTGTAAATGGAATGTTTTCATAATTTGTAGTTTTTTCCTGAAGAAGTTTGTAAACACAGACGAATGCTTGAACTTGGAATAAAGGCATAACTTTAGAAGCACCCTAGATCTTTTATTGCTTCCTCTATAATACAGGGGTATCCCATCGTTACACCTTCGATCTAATAGTTACCAGTACCCCGCTACTGTCCTTCCTTCTTTATATATATATATATATATATATATATATATATATATATATATATATATATATATATATATATATATATATATATATATTCTTTGATAGATTCATTTTTAATCCGACGTTGTTAGCAGCTTCGTTTAGTTGTTCTAGCATGTTTTTCTGCTCCTGGATATCTGAACTAATAAGCATTATGTCATCGGCAAAACGTAGATGGTTAAAATAGGTGCCATCAACATTTATACCTTTATTTTCTCACGGTAACATTTTGAAAACGTCTTCCAAGGCCAACGTAAAAAGTTTTGAGGGTATAGGATCACCCTGGCAAACTCCCCTGTGAATTGAAATTTCTTTGGGTTGTGAGGTCCTTCGTAATTTTTACATCGAAATTAACGCTTTCGTATATATTCCTAAGAAGAGTAGAATATGTCGAATCTGAATATGCAAGTGTTCTATAGCGCTGTATCCCTTTCGAAATCCTGCCTGCTTCACCGGTTGATAGCCATCCAATTTACTTGTAAGTCGGCTTGTGAGGATCCTTGTTAGTAGGTTATAAAGATGAGACAGAAGGCTGATAGGTCGATGATTTTCAATGTTCGTTATGTCGCCCTTATTAAAAAGCAGGACAACTTCTAGGTTGTGCCATGTTTCACGAATGCTACCTTCGAATAAACATTTATTAAATAACACCTGCAGAATTTGTTCCATAAAATCTCCGCCCATTCTTAGCATTTCACAGGTTATCCTGTCTTCACCAAGTGATTTCCGGTTCTTCGTTCGTCCTAGTGCCATCTGTAATTCCTCTTTGGTTATATCAGGAATTTATTCTGAACCAACATTGCAAACGGTAATTTTTCGATTATCAGGGTCCCGCACCACCGATGTATATAGCCGAGATTAAGAGTTTTCTATATGTTTAGAGATTTCCTCTCTTCCAGTCAATTTGTTTATCCTCATCTTTAATTTAGACAATTCTGTTTTTTCCTGGCATAAGTCTCGATTTAAGAACTTTCATGTTACAAGTTATCCTCAATTACGGTTTCGATTGTTCAAGTATTATAGGATCTTACATCTCTTTTTATTTTCTTCAGTATTTTTCTATTGACTTCCTGATACTCAGTTGCATTTCTGGATGATGCTTTCCTTTCTTTTATCAGTGTTACTGTGTCTGACGTTAGTTTATTGTCTTTTGGTGTTTTCACTTCGGAACAGATCTTCTTAGTTATTGTATGGATGTCTTTGTTTATTTTTTCGGCGAGATCATTCATGTTCATCCCATCCACTCTGACAATGGGTTTAAATTTTGTATCTATATATATATATATATATATATATATATATATATATATATATATATATATATATATATATATATATATATAGGACAGAATGTGGGACAGTGAGTGGTAGTATCTTAGTGTAACTGAAGATATTTGATGAATGCTTCAATTTTTTTTTGTCAAATTCCCTTTCAGAATAAACTTTATTATTAACTGACATAAGGAAATTTGGAAAATGATTACATTCCTATACTAGTTTTAGAAAGATATTGTTTTCAAATAAATTCAAAATGTATGCGAACACGTTCAATGCAATTGATTTAGAAGTCATTACTACTAGAAATTGAGCTAACTTCAATATTTTAACTATTATTTGAAATTGTTAATGAATTTGAATAAGATATGATGTTGCTATTTGCTTTTTATTGATAACACTTTGAAGTTTTAGTTAGAAAAATTTGAAGTCTCCGACTTAAATTCGTGAAATATTCGAAATATGACTTATTGTTCATTCATCCATATTTTTTTTTCAACAAGTACTGTGTCAGGCTTTGAAGTTTTTCTCAACTGATTGAGTTCACAGAGTCTAATATAATGTGAGTTTTCATAGTATTTGAAGGAACCTACAATTTTGAACATTCATACCGGGTCGTACATACTAATCCTATAATTTGACATTGAAAAAAATGTCTACGACATGCTATTTGTGAAAAATTTTTGGTATTTTCGCACTAATTCTGTAGTCTTGTAACTAAAACTAAGGTCCCTTTCCCCATCAATCTGAAATCATTCAAAATTTCATGAAGTGGCTTACCAGATTTGACAAAATCAATCAAAATACGTTTGTTATTATATCCGGGATACATTCTTGAAATTATCTAAATAAGTTCTTCATGGAGAGCTATAAGATTTTTAAATCTTCTTCAATGCTGGCTTCACTTATTCAATTTTCTCAGCAATGAAAATAATAATGAGAAAACCTTTTATATTTTGGGGATCTTGCGGCTGCGGCCGACTCTTAGTTGCTAATTATGTGCCATTTGCTCTTATTTCAGCTCTCTTTGAAGTTAAAATTAGATAGTAAGATGAACTACAGAGAACCTTACCGAAGGAATGTACAATTTATGTCCTAAATTATATTTTCCCAAGCAGCATCAAAGTAGCGAAAACTGAGTTCGGAACTTTGAATAGGTCGTTGTTACGTAATTATCCCTAGAAAACCAACTTTCTAGATTTTCCTACTGTTATTTAAAAATTTTTAGTAATTCTGTAGTTATTATCACTATAATTTGGAACTTAAAAGTTGTAGTACTTCTAAGGAGCTTTTCAGGTTTCTGGAACGTGACTGTTACTATGTAAAATAACTTTGAAGTCGCAAAGACTTCAAAGTTATATTCGCTAGTCCCAGTAACTTATTCTTGTTACTCGTATATCACTTTAAAGTTTTTATTACTCTATTGAGGCGTTAAATGTAACTATGAAAAAAAAAGTTATGGAACTATCTAGTAATATTTAAGGTAAAATTAAATACTTCGCTACTCACGGAAACAACTTCTCAGTAATTTTTAATTTCCACTCTTCATCAAAATTACAACAAAGTTCCAATTACTTTAAATAAAATTTTAAAGTAACGGTCACTCTATAGAGACTTCTTTGTATTCGAATAGTATGTTGCTGTTTTGTGATGTGAAAATTTCAGCAATGAGAAAAAAAAGTTATCGATCAGTTCAAAGATTTCCCTTTTGCTGTACTCCAAGTGTTTGGGATGAAACAATACTCTGTCTTTCTCCCACTTATGAGGAACAACCGTGAAATTCATGAGAGGCTTTTCTTGTGTGGCCACAATTTTGAACACCTACATTGTTTCTTTTTATTTATCACAAGCAAATGTACAGTTCGATACACATTCAGCACGCACTAATCGCTATAAAGCACTTATTAATTTTTGGTTAAAGTTCCAAGGATATAGTGGCTTCAGGAACTTTGTTGTTATTTTGTAGACAAATATTCTACTTAATGATGATAATGACTTAAAAGTGATAAAAAACTAGTGGCCGCTACTTGCAGTGAACTGAAAAATCCTTCAAACACACAATATGACGTAAATATTACTCTAAAGTAAAAGTGATAAAATGGATAAATATAGTGATGATTACGAAACTTCAGATGTCATAAGTATTTTGCATTGAAAAAAAATAGTTGAATAGTTGAAGATTTTTCTCTCAATGCGTGAAAATTCAACACATTAATAACATTTGCCTGAACAAAAATGTTTGCAAATTTCAATATAACTATTCATCATTTTGTAGTGAAGCTTTAACACTCAGATTCCCCATCAAACTCCATCGAATGTCGTTAAAGAATGCACTGCTGATTGTCGATACTGTGAAATACTCTATTATTTTCAGGGAAAATACAATTAGAAAGTTAAAAGCAACGTTCAATAAAAGGGGATTTTTCGAAGAAATACTAATAAAATTCCGTTTTTTGCAGGAGATGGAGGATCTTGACGACGGTTCTTGCAGGAGATCGAGAGTAGTTTACAACTTTTTAACTCAATTCATTATCATGAAACTTGATTATACTTGGAGTCCCACCAGATACCAGGTTCTCACTCTCAGTACTTAGTCCCTAAGAACCAGGGAACTTCATAGCAGACGACTGTTTCACTTTAGCTGACCGTTTTGTCAGCAGATACAGCAACGATGATCTCGAAGATTCATATATGCTTTACAATAGTTACAATAGCGGCTTTACATTGCATTCAAATTTGGGAAGAGGGTTAAAAAGTCATCGATTCAATTTTTATTCTCCTCACTGCTCTTTTTTAAAAACGTGTGTGTATTTCCGTTTAGTGTCGTTTCATTTAGACCCATTCAGTGAAGACAAGATGAGTGACTACAATTCATCAGAAGAGAAACCAGGGTAAGTATAAAGTTTGTTCCTTGACGAAAATATATTTCTAACTAATTATGTTTCCTTTTGAGCTATAATAAATTTCCCATTGAAAAACGAACCTCAAAGGATCGTAAAATGCATCTGACTGATACCTATCTGAAATACAATGCTTATCATCTAGATGAGATACTTTTTCTGCCATAAATATGGTTCAAAACAATGCCTTTATTCTATGTAATCGATGTATTTGCCCTGAAATTTTCTGTCTATGAGGAAAAAGGTACTCTAGTTACCGGATAATCTTAACACATTGAACAATAGGAGCTGATGAAAAATTATATAGATCATGGCTAGTGGCTATAATGTTCAATTTTTACAACTGCGTCAAGATGGTAGCAGAAGATATGATCAAGCGAATGGCAAATGTAGCTGGGGTTTTGAGAGAAAAGTGCAAAGAAAATCCAAGAGAATTATTCAAGAAAAAGCTAAAAAAAGGTGAAGCAGCCTACAAACTAAAATATTTTGTGTTGGTTAATAACTGGAAAGACAAAAGGATTGCTATGGTCGAGGTAAAATCTAAACGAGTAACTAAGCTAAAGGTAATCTGTATTGCGGACTAGAATAAGTATGTATCTATGAGATTGATGAGATCAAATGATGACGTATTATTCTACACTAGAGAAAACGATTAGATGGTACTGGAAGGTTCGACATAAAGTGAACAAGGATAATTCTTGAATACTTTCAAAATTATGAAACTACTTTCCAAGAGAGCTGGTTATATGTATTCCGCAACACGAAATTTGCATTCACAATCCAACGGTGAATGATAGAAAACTTCTGGTCACTTCACGATAAACGAAATTGGACAAAAATGGATGAGTAATCTGAAACAATTCTCAAACAAAAACATTATTTTTTGATTTAGAAAGACCTAAAAAATATACTTTCGAGTTTCATATTTTTCATCTTAATTAGTACCAATTTAAGTTGAATTTTTATTCTTAAAATGTTTGAAATCAAATTTGAATAAAGCTTTCTGACGTTCTTTAGAAATCATTTATTGAATTTAGTTTCGTGGGAGTGATTCATATCACAGTTATATAGTAACTACCTACTAGATATTATATAAGAGAGAAATTGTTGAGGGTCTTAAAAATTAACGAGTAACACAAATACATTTTTCTGATAATTACAAATTGTTCCCAGTTTATATTGTAATGTGATGGAATCTTGAATATCTATGAATAAAAATAATTTACAGAATATTGATCTGAGATTTAAAAAAAATCAATACCATTTATTTTTAACAGTTTCTGTAAACTGATAGAACATTATTTCAAATCTAACAAGGAACCAAGAGTTTAACGCTTGTTCCAAGCGGCCAATGGGCTTGAATCTATATCTAACTTCATTCCTTCATATCTGTTTACATATTTTAAATCATCATATCTTGTGGGACATACACAACACCCAAGAGCAAGGGGGTACTCGAATTCACGATCCTGAGTATACAGACGAAAAACTTTACGCAGAGCTACCGAAGCCTACTAATATAGCATAAACAAGACAGAAACGTGTCGATTTATATTTTGGTGAAGTTCTTTATCATACCTACCTAAAATTACAATAAATTGATTTAGATAATCTATTTTTTTTTAAATTTGGTGGTTGTATTGAGTTGGTGTGAAATATTTTACTGTTGACAAATATTTTCAAAATTACTAGTTTCAAAATGTGAAAAATAATACGAAAATGTTACAAAACTTTTAATATGACGTTTCATGAAAAATTTATTGTAATTATCAATTCATTCTGTAGCACGACTTCAGACATTCATTTCTCTTCAGTTCATATAATAAATTGAACAAATTTGGGAAAAATGTAGAAAATACAGATTCCACTTATGTGACATTAAGGTAAGTGCAGGTAATATCGCCACATTAAGTGGAAAACTGTAATTTGGAAGAACAGTATAACTTGAAATAAAATAACTATATGTTTTTTCTGGCATATAGGCAACAATCTGAACATCAACTAAATTGTTTTTCATTTTATTTTGAAAGTGTTAAGGGCTTGTAAATATTGTCAATTGGCGGTATTACCAACACTCTGTTGGTAATAACGCCAAGTTGTTGATTTAATTGTTTAAGTACAGAAACTAATAAGAGGCAGTGGCGTATTAACATTTTTGCTAAGGAGGGATTTATGTAGGTCATCTCTGGAAAAAATTGAAAACTAAGAATTTAAAAACGCATTGTTATGCATTTATTTTATTAACAAAACATGTAGGTACAGAAAGCAAAAAAGCTTTTATGTTCACACCGACAATTTAAATTTTTTGAGCTGACATGTTATAAAAAATAATTCAAAGAAGGGGATATATCCTCCTGATCTACCCGTACCTACACCACTGATCGAAGGAATAAAAAATACTAACAATAATAAACATATAAGATATCCAAATATTAATTACTTTTTAGGAACAATATGGACAAATATATGGGACAATTTTGTCCGATTTGGTTAAACCAATGCAGTCATCGTGTAGATAGGTGTTGGAAGAACTGCATAGCCGCATATCGGCTACCCTGTCCTCGTTACATGCTTTGCAATACCAACTTTCTTGAACGGATGTTTTTTTCTGATCACTCTTTATATTTGGACGTTTTTTGAATTTTTTTTCTTTTTGTACTGAATTGAAAATATCTTTTTCCAGAACCTGCGCTCTGCTATTAATTGCTGGATTTTTTCTAGGTCGAGTAGATTTTTGCGAGAAATCTGGTATCGGTAGCATCTCGGATAAGGAGGTAGTGCTTAGGTTTTTTGTATTTTCAGATTCGCTATCTTCATTATCATCGCTGTCTTCTTTATTACTCTCTTCAGACGAGTCAATGGTACTTACATTGATAACATCTGAACCGTCAGTACTTTCGGATAATTTTCTCCTTACAGTACGTTTTTCAGGTGGATTTTTTTTGAAGTGAGTTTCAGATAACTCTTCTACAGATCGCTTTTTAGGTGGAGTTTTTTTAACCTGGACCAATTTTGAGGTGCTAGGTTGGGGACTTACCTGAACCATTATGGAGTTGATAGCTTGGGGACTACTGGCTTTTGGTGGTTGAATAGCTTCGGGTAGATTTTCAGCCAGTTGAATTTGCTCAATATCTCCGGTAAATTTATATTCTCAGTAACGCTGCTTGGAGCAAAAGCTTCGACTGGTATGGCATCTTGATTAAATGGGTAGATTCCCGTTGCTTGGAAACCCGACTTTATATTAGCAGGTGTTAGGGATTTATCCGATACTTCAGAAAAAATTGCTCCAAAACGTTGCTTGGTTATTGAACGATCCATATTTCTCGTCCAGAATTTTAGGACCTCTTCGTCCCAGTAATGTTCAAAGGCACGAAACACAGCTTTGTCCATTGGTTGTAGTTCATGTGTGGTGTTACTTGGTAAGCAATATAATATTATGTTGAGTTCATCTGCCAATTGAACAATTGAATAATCTAAATGTGAGGAGGCACCATCAAAAATCAGAAGACATGGACCGGGTGCTCTATATTTTGAAAAATGTTTCAGCCACTCTTTGAAACATTCAATTGTCATGCTACCTTTTGGAGTCGCTAAAGCCATACCTCCTGGTGGAAACTGATCTGACCATTCGGGTTTTAACCGTTTTCCTTTAAACAAAATTACAGGTGGAATGGCAGAACCCATTGCATTAGCACATGACACAATGGTGACATTTTGTGCATGTTCATTTGCAACCACATGAACTCGTCTAGCTCCTTTTTTTGCCAATACAGACTGCTGATGATGCAAGGTTAGGCGACAGCCTTTCTCGTCCATATTGTATATGTTGTGGGGTTGATCCACTATTTCCAATTTCTGCATAATAGCTTTTAGTTTTTCTAAATGGTCATTAACAATGAACTTATTAAGTTTTTGAGCTCTTGCAGGGTTTAGGTTTTGAGATTTACGATTTCGAATTTCATCATGTCGTTTTAAAAATCCTTTGAGCCAATAACGACCTGCCATTTTTGATGTCTCAGAAAACGGGTTTTTAATTTTATTCCTTTCGCAAAAATTATACACACATCTCCTAAGTACCCTTGATGTTAAGGGGAATCCAATTTCTGCTAGACGTATTATTCTTTGACATAGGAGCGATTCTTCATCGGGATTAAGTATGCACTTACGTCCCATGGGAAGTTTTTCTGTTACATTGTTCTTTATATAATCTCTTATGTTCTTCGTGGAATCGCAAAGTGGACACTTGCTTTATTTACGGAGTAACCATTTCTGATGGCAGCAAGAGCATTTTGCATGTTGTCTGCATTCCATTTTCCTCTCAATCCCTGGCTTTTGAATTTGGGCATGATGAAAAATCTGTAACAAAAACTGTTACTTTATATCAAGCCGATATGCAGGTGATAATGCCATTTAACGTGTAAATTCTCCACTTAACTGCCGCCACTGAATTCTACACTGAAATACCGTGATTCACGCTATCAAACGATACGTTACTTTTGTTTCCTCTATGCTTAATGACTTGCGTACAATGAGAGTATCGAGATAGCGTTGAATTTGCACGTGGAACATGTAGCATCGTTCTCTTTTGCCAAATAGTTGTTGAATATACCACATCGTTAAGTGTTAAGAGTTATAGTCAATATCTATTGAACGACTATTCAATATATTAAAATTTTTAAGTATCTGTGGCATCTGATAGACGGTAAGTTATGAGAAGAAATATAATTATTTCGTATAAATGCATTATCTTGAAAATCTGAATTGATTCCTTGTTTCATTTTTCCGCAATTTCATTTGTTTTCATTTATCTATATTAAATTATTTATCTTTCAATATTGAAATAATCATCTTACATTTCTTAATTTAAAATATTTTTAACTTATTTGCTTATTTCATTCTCTCAATTTGACACAAGATTTTTGTAGGCTAACGATGGCAAATTTCACGTGGTCATATCTTATGTTCAGTTTAATGTTGGAACATATACTGTCTTTCTTAGCATCTTTGCTTGAGATAAATCTAAATGTTAATTTGAATTGGCCATCGATACCCTACAGATATTCTTGGAAAATATTAAGTTTGAGATTGTATGTTGATTTGCCCCGAATTATTTTAGTCACCTTGGCTGGAGTTTAAAAACCACCTTATCTGGAGCTAACATTCACCTTGTCTGGAGCTAACATTCACCTTGTCTGGAGCTAAAATTCCCCTTATCTGGAGTTTGAAAATCACCTTATCTGGAGCTAACATTCACCTTGTCTGGAGCTAACATTCACCTTGTCTGGAGCGAACATTCACCTTGTCTGGAGCTAAAATTCACCTTGGCTGGAACATTTAACTAAAGCTACTATAAACCCACAGCTAGAGCTACCAAGAAACTAGGGACAAAGATATGGCAAAAATCAAGAGTACAATCCACCTAGGATAGAATCTAAAACGTTTAATTAAAAAAAGAACAGATAAGTCTCATTCCATGTAATAAGAAAGTAGTAAATACCTTCATTTTATCTTGTTGTTATTAGTGAAAACAAACTAGAACCCATATATGTTTAACCAATCTCCTAGCTAGCTCCGGCATAAATATATCTCAAAAGGGAGAGTGGTTACAGCCAATATGCAGATAATAACGCCATGGCGTTATTGCTCTTCAAGTGTATTGGCGATATTACTAACAACCGCATGTTCAAATATTTTTTCTAAATTTAACCTTAAAAAAAATATTTGACTAGTTTGATTACATATATCCTCTAGTATATAACATAATTTTCATAATTGACTAGAAGAAAAAATTAATACTCACCAAAAAACTGGTTTTATTGATAAAACAATTCACTAAAAATTTATAAACGTACTTTCTCGCTTTACTCAAGGTTAAAATACCTTCCGAGTACGGCGCACAAACATCAACTGATGTTTTTAATGCCGGGAGATCTTCTTTGTAGGATAACCTCTATATACCTATACCGCCATCTAGTAGTTATAGGTTATAGTTTTGGAAAAAATCTAAATTGGCGTTATTACCAACTTGGCGTTATTACCGGCAGGATAACAAAAAAACTGTAGCGTATCACGTATAGGCAAATACTACCAGAAATTATTTAATTCAGTTTCAAATATATGGCAGATTTGAAGAATTTGCCTTTATGAAATGTTTCAAGTTGCAAAGAATTAACTGGTAGTTAACCGAGAGACCTTCTGAAAAATCCAATCGATATACGTAGCTACAGGTCATCGATATTCAGAATATTTGTTAATCCCTGTCAACCAAATACATCGATGATATGTGATCTAGACATGTATATCTGAAACTGCTCTGCTGAATGTGTTCATGATTGCATTTATTTTTAGGATAGTAGGCATAATGCATTCTATTAACTTTCAGTGTATTCATATACACCGTTGGGCAAGGTCTTCCTAATAATGTGGCACACTTGTTGGTCCGATCTTTCTTGAGACAGGGAAGCCCTCCAAAGGGTCTATATTTTTGTTCTCTGCCCGCTGCCTTGGACTAAATGTGTCAGAATTATGAGGCTTCAACTTCATCATTTTGCGCTTGACCGGCAACTGCCTGATGTCCAAAAATCTACTATTATGGATACTTCTCAGGAAAATGGTGTGCATTTGTTCAGGACGCAATCTATAGACTTTAAACTTGGCCTTAGGGTCTCCTCACATGTTGCCATACGAAATGACTGTGAGTTACGCTCACCTGAATTGGCAAGGGGCCGTTGCACTTTGGTAATTTTCTTCGAAAATTTTCCATAAATTACACGATATTTGAGAAATTGAGAGATATTATAGGTATGTGGCAACGGGCCGTCGAACTTTGATCATTTTTTTCGAAATTTTCTTATAAATTACACGATATTTGAGAAATTAAAAGATATTATGGGGAAGTGGCAACGGGCCGTCGAACACTGATCATTTTCTTCGAAATTTTCTCATAAATTACACGATATTTGAGAAATTGAGAGATATTATAGGTAAGTGGCAACGGGCCGTCGAACCTTGATCATTTTCTTCGAAATTTTTCCATAAATTACACGATATTTGATAAATTAAGAGATATTATAGGTAAGTGGCAACGGGCCGTCGATCTTTGATCATTTTCTTCGAAATTTTCCCATAAATTACAAGATAATTGAGAAATTAAGAGATATTGTAGGTAAGAGAAATGGTACGAGGGATCAGTCACTTCGTCAGAAATGTCAAGACGCATGCAACTACACCAAGAGTTATGTAGCTTGAACCATAGCTTCACTCTAAAGTCGTAATTGAATATCGAGAACGATAAAACACATCCGGATAACATTCTGATATTTTTGGAACGGAGTTCCTAACGGCAGGCTTTGAGGAAAGGATTTTGCTGCGCGAAAAAACTGAAAAGAATGTAAGATTAAAACCGTAAGCAGAACATATAACGAAAGTACACTGCGCATGCGTCTTTCTTTCTTTTTCTATCTCCTTTTGCCACTATACATAGGTACATGAAATTCTCATATAAGCACGTGGTGTATACTCACATTATAAATTCATTTTACTCGTAAATAAACACATTTATTTTCGTATAGTTTGTGAATCTTCAATACGATATTAAATATAGTAACAATGACAAGTGAACTGACAAGTTACTTGAATTAAATTGACAGTGATAGTAGAGGAAAATTAATTAACGTATTAAAATTAAATATGAAAGTATTAGTTTACAAATATAAGTTAATGTGCATGGTTAATATTGTTTATACAATTTACATGTGTACATAATATGTATTCTACACTCTCAATACATTATTTATTTTATTTTTATTAATATTATATTAATAATTATTCTTATTTTTTTAAAGGGATGTTGGGACACATGCTAGTATTCGCCTGTGCTCCATCATCTACCCTCATGGGTTCGTAATCTAGTACATTACCAGATCATTTTACCCGTAGATATATAATTTTAAATTGCAATTATTAGACAATCACAACATCCATATCTTATCCGGGATTCGAACCCGGTATCTTCAGTGCCCTAGACAATTTCCCAACCATCTGGACCACAGACGGTTGATATTAATAATTTTATTATTATGTTGAATCCGAAGGAACTTCGTTTCTACCTGGTGTCCCATCCCAAGCAGCATCAAAGTAGCTGAAACCGAGTTCGGAACTTCGAATAGGTCGTTGTTACGTAATTATCACTGAAAAAACGACTTTCTAGGTTTTCCTACTTACAATTAGACATTATAGTAATTCTGTAGTTATTATAACTATAATTTGGAACTTGAAAGTTTTAGTATTTCTAAGTAGCTTTTGAAGTTTCCGGAACGTGACTGATGTTACTATATGAAATGAGTTTGAAGTCCCAAAGACTTTAAAGTTATATTCGCTAGTCCCAGTAACTTTGGCTTGTTAGTCGTATATCACTTCAAAGTTTTTGTAACTTTATTGTAGCGTTAAAGGTAACTTTGACGTCGTTGCTACTTTTGAAACTCCTTCAAAGTTACGGAACTATGTAGTAATATTTAAGGAGAAATTAACTGTCTCAATACTCACAAAAACTTCTTCACAGTAATTTTTACATTCCATTCTTCCTTGCAATTATCACAAAGTTCCAATTACTTCAAAAAAATACTTTAAAGTAACTGTCACTTTATAGGGACTTATTGGTGTTGTAATAGAGTGTTGTTGTTTTATTCTGTGAACATGTCAGCTGCGAGAAAAAAGAAAAGTTATGGATCAGCTCTTATGATCTCCCTTTCGCTGTACTTGGAATATAGGGGCCGAAACAATACTCTGTTCTTCTCCCACTTATGTGAAACAACTGTGAAATATATGAGAGGCTTTTCTTGTGTGGCCACAATTTTAAACACCAACACTGTTTATTTTTATTCATCACATGTATATGTACAGATCGAAATACATGTAGCACACTAGACTCTATAATGCAGTTATGAATTATAGGTTAAAGTTCCAATGAGAACTATGTCCTGTGTTCAGGAACTTTGTGGTTGTTTTGTAGTTATCGCGACTATATACTTTGAAATATCTACAATAAATATTCTACTTCAAAGTGATAAAAGTGTAGTGGCCGCTACTTACAGTGAACTGACAAATCTTCAAACACACAGTGTGACGTAAATATTACACTGCAGTAATTTCTGTAAAATGCGCCATATTTACTGACAAAATGGAGAACGCTATTACATTTATTCCAATTTCCTTATAGCAGTACAATTATGGTTTCGTCACAAAATCAGAAGAAAATATAAATTGAAGCGAAACTGAACTCATATAGTTTGTACAATTGTTAAAAAAATATATTTTACCAATTTTATGCATTTTTATCATTGCTTTTCTGAAAAAACGATTGTCGAAAAATGCATTTTAAGAGGGCGCATTTTTTTTATGAATCTATCAACATCACATCTCACAGAATTTTTCAAATCGTTTTGAATTTCTTTGTATCTCATAATAATGAACTACCACATAGCAGATACATACACAATTCATCAATTCATTATATGTATGATAATGTGTGATTCTACTAACATATTGTAATTATTGATTTAGTAAAATACGCCCCTGATTTTCAAAGTTTCCATTACCAAAGTTGACAGATTCGTTCTCGGCTATCATACACGTAGGCAACAACGAACATACGTGTTCTAAAATTTCTATTCGAACGGTTTTGTTTCACGTTTTTTCAACGATGCGACGCATTTTTAAATTGATCGCTGTATCTGCAGCTGATTGAATTTTTGCATATTCGCTACAAACCGGAATTTCATTTAGCCTGTTTGACGGCTGAAAAGCGAGCAATGAAAACTATTACAGGTTACCTTCGCCGAACATTTGTAGATAATTTTCACCAAACGGCCACCATATTGTCTGACAACTATCAATTCGAAACAATACAGATAAAAAATTGATAGAGTTGTATATGGAGTTGTTAGTTGTGTGGATGATTAAAATTGAGTACTTATAGTTTACTCTAAGAATATAACGTTTATAAATTTTTATTTTTTTGTCTTGTGTGATTGAAAATATTATATCTATATATTAAGCTGCGCACTGTTGAATATATTTTCAATAAATTAATTTTTTTTAAAATTTTTTGCACATTGAATTTGGTGCTATTTCCAAATACCACGTAATACTTGAACTTGATTTAAATATTTTTTCACTTGTTATGTTTTGTTTCCAATGTGAAATAGTTTGATTGAATTTAGAACTGCGAGCTCTTTTCTAGAGTAAAATATCATTTAAGATATCTGTTCTGCCAGAAAAAATGTTAAGAAAAATAACTTCAATATTTTAAAACTTTTTTTCACACACCAGACAAGGAATCTAACAAATCAATTATTCTTCAAAATTCATTAATATCCTAGATGTTTCATGATAATTGGAATCATGCAACACCATAGGTGAGGAGTCATCTTTGAGGATTATTCTTTTCTTTCAATATTATTATTGGTGAACACTCCATAATATGAAAGGAATTTAACACAAGTAATCATAGAAATATATGAAACATTAAACAATATACCTTGCAAAAAACAACGAAGAAATATTTCATAAAATACCAGTCCCTACCAGTTTGCTACAGGAAATCCTAAGTAGATGTTGAAAAAAAATTTATAAGGGCAACATCTTCAAGTATTTCAAAGGATAAACTACATCTGAGAATTTTAATTGATAAAGAACGATTTAAATGAATATATATACATACATATATATATATATATATATATATATATATATATATATATATATATATATATATATATATATATATATATATATATATATATATATATATATATATATATATATATATATATATATATATATATATATATATATATATATTATATATATATATATATGTATATGTAACATATACATATACCTATATATATATATATATATATATATATATATATATATATAGGTGTATATACATATATATATATATATTATATATATATATATATATATATATATATATTATATATATATATTATATTATATATATATATACATATATATTATATATATATGTATATATATATATTCATTTATATATATATATATATATATATATATATATATATATATATATATATATATATAATATATTTATATATATATATATATATATATATATATATATATATATATATAACTGAGATTGAATTCTCGCAAATCACTTGGTGAAACATCATGAAGAATACAGTTTTCGATAAATTATGGAAAACAAATTTTCAAACCGTAGTGAATACAATTAAATTATCAGCCATCAATAACGGTTAGGATGAAAGTCTTATCGATAAGCTCATTGGGAAAAAACAAATAAAGAATCTATTGCATTCAATATACCCTACGCAAACTATTGATGAAGAAAAAAATACTTCCCAATAAATTATGAGCCGAATTTGAGTAGCAAAATTTGCAACAGACTATCGAAAAATAACGTTAAAACAATTTGTACAAATGAAAGAAACTTGAACTCATTCTTGGTCAATAATAAAGAAAAATCTGTAATCGGAGGGAACAGTGGATTTTACAAAATATTTGGCGACGAATGTCCTGCTTTCTATATTGGACAAACAGGAAGGAATATAAATATTCGTGTTGAAGAATATAAAAAGTCAATTTTACAAAACCAAAATACCACTGGCTTCTCTGAACATTGTATAAAATTCAATCACTTCCTGGATTTCAACAAAACCCAATTGTTGCATTCAGGTAACAAAAAAAAGCGCCTTGACCTTCTTGAAATTCTGGAAATAAGTTCCGCCCATAATAGTTAATTACCCCTTGTAAACGAAGAAATTTATTTTCAGGTATCGCCTTTGCTTTTGTCTGTTTTATGAAATAAGATGTAATACTCTACTGTAGTCAGTCTTGATAATGAGTTCATAACTCGAAACATGTTGACTATATTTTACTGCTAAATACAGTATCTAAATAATTTTATATGGTGAAACTTAATCCAATTGTGTTTTATTTCAAAGTTTTAACTTTATATATAATATGTATATATATATACATATATATATATAGTATATATATATATATAATATCTCTAAAAAAAATATATATATATATATATATATATATATATATATATATATATATATATATAAATATATATATATATATATAAATATATATTTATATATACATATATATACATATATATAATATATATATATATATATATATATATAAGTATATATATATATTATATATAATATATATATATAAATTGTTTTATATATATATATATATATATATATATATTATATAATACATATATATATATATATATATATATATATAATATATAAGTATATATATATATATATATATATATATATATATATATATACTTATATATATATATATATATATAATATATATATATATATATATATATATATATAAGTATATATATATATATGTATATATATTCATATATATATATATATATATATATATATATATATATAATATATATATATATATATATATATATATATATATATATATATATATATATATATATATATATAATGGATATAAATTTTTTTTTCGAAAATCGAGGCTTGGAAGCTATAAAATGAAAAAATAAGCTACTTCCGCACCTGACCTGTTTTTACGCTGCAATAGTCTATTATTTTCCAAAAAAAAATACGAATTAATACAATAAATATCTAATCATGAAAACATCATAATTCTGAATAACAAAATGCTGTACAAGTTAATTTCTCGTTCAAAGTATTTCATAATTTATAAATATGTTATCAAATGTATATACTTAGATTTCATTGTCATACTATTTAGTGTTCATTACAGGCAATCATAAATTTTTTTCCCCAATATATCACACTACCTCAATATCCCATCTATATAATTATATATATATATATATATATATATATATATATATATATATATATATATATATATATATATATATATATATATATATATATATATATATATATATATATATATATATATATATATATATTTATAGTTATTTATATTTTTTTGTTCTTATAATAAAGACCAATGTCAATATAAGATTAGCTTGATGTAGATAGAGTTAACATGTCGGATTATCAAGAAATGCCACAGCGAGCGTCAGTCAAGACGGCCGACAACGTACTTCTCCAATAATTAAATTAAGATGCATCCACCAGATCGGTCTTTACACAATGTCAGACAGACGACTGGCTTGTAGCGCAACAAGCGATGATATATTAATAAATTCATGAATACTGCTATCATAATATACCAAATGAGACGTTCCGAAGGCATTTGTATGTTCTGTTATTTGTCAATGACATGCGATATTTATTAAAGACAAAACGAAGTTAAGGATCTCCATGGTCTGGCAGGAATTCGAGGCATCCCACTGTTCGATGCTCGATACGATTGAGCTACTATCAAACAAAGTTGTAAAACAGTGAATGCCTAATTTGATTTACTGTGAATTTCTTCCCCGACCGGCAATTTGAAGAAAATGCCGATGGGTCGCTCCTTTACCGGGAACTGACAAATTCCTCGTGGCCTTTTTGTGTTCCTTGGAAAAAAATCGGATGTCTGGTCATCAATGCTTAATTAATGTTGGAAATAAATGATTTTTGAATGTGAAGAAAATGTAAATAAGAATACTTTGAATGCAGCTCATTATATTATCATTAGTGTTTTGTGTGAAAAGCTTCGTTAATTCGAAGAATGAATTGAGGAAGCTAATATGATGCTAATAGGCTGCTGATGCATGAAATTCACATCCAAAACTGTTCATAATGTTAATTTATTAAGTCTTCTATTATGTAGAAATTATTGAGACTTTTGAGTGAACGAATGAATTGATATTTCAGTATATCAACCGCTAAATTTGAATTCACTACGTTTATTATCACAAAATATTTTGAAAAATATAACACTGCGATTGCAATTTCGGTCACTAGACCATCATCGGGCAGATTGAGTTAAGAACTGAATACAGAATAATTATAGATTTGCGCTTACGGGTGTGAAAGAATTATTGCAGGTACCTAAATAGACAAGAGGAACATATTTCAAGAAGGGCTAATCGAGTGAATTTCCCAAATTGGTACAATACAATGTTCTTAGAAAAGTCGTTATTGTTTGAATACACTAAATATAGGAGAAGATATCAATTCAATCTGGTATCTTTTACATATTGATTGAGTTTAAAAATTTCTAATGATTCTAAGTAAGTAGGATTGGTACTTTTCGGTAATTTGTGCAGGATTTGAAAATTATCTATTTGTGGAAATGGGTGGTGGTTTTCACGGCAATGATTTAAAAACGTTGAATCCGTTTTATTTTTCAAAAAAGATTGTTGATGTTCTCTAAATCTTGTCTTGAACGATCGACCAGTCTGACCTATATATACTCCTTTACATACAGGACAAATCAACTTATAAACTCCTGAACTTTCAAATTTTGGAGTGATATCTTTGGCATTGAATAAAAATCCTGCAAGTTTTGTCTTAGGTTTGAAAGCAATTTTAATATTTCATTTAGGTATGACATTAGCAACTTTTTTTGTTAGTGGACCAAAATATGTTAAAGATGTGAATTTTTCCGATTTTTCTACTTTTAATTGAGGATATAATATGCTGTTGTACGCTAGTTGACTACGTTTCTTGCTTATCATTTTATCTATCAAACTCGTATGAAAACCATTATTTGAAGCAATAATTTTTATTGTCGAAATTTCTTTTGCTAAATTTGTTACGGATAATGGAATTGAAAACGCTCTGTGGATCATTGAATTAAAAGCTGAATGTTTATGGGAAAGAGGATGATTTGAATCCGTATATGAATATGTATTCCGTCCGATGGTGGTTTAGTGACCGAAATTGCAATCGCAATATTCAAATTTAGTTTTGTTCATCATGTTAAATTATCACGTAGTAACGACGGATGCCATCAACTATATCAATCGCTCTTGAAACTTTTCATTTAAAACTAATAACAGCTGTTAAGGGTTTATGCACTTTGTGTTTGACTACTGGTCACAATTGTCGCACTTTTTATGTAAAGATATCTCATATAACTATGGTTCTAGAGCTTTTGCGTACCTCCACAGCTGCTGCATATTGGGTTACAGGGTTAACATTTCGTACGTGGATTGACTTGATCTTAGGACAGTGCATTTTAGTGGTTTCAAATTATTCTTTAACCATCGCCATTTTAATATAGAAATTTTATGTTTTTCCTTAGATTTAAGGTTGCACAAACTGACATAGGAGTTCGTAATGCTAAATGAACATATGCTTATTATAAATTAATCTTTCTATAGTTATATGACTTGTGATAATTTCTGAATAACCATTAAAATTAATATCAGATTGATGTATTGATTCGTATGTTGCTCTAAAATAAATTTACTTCAATATTCTAGTTTTAAGGTGAAATATTATATAAGAACTAATGATTTTGAAAAGATACGAAAAAAAGTCACTCCTAATAAATGTTTCTGCTTGTCTAGAAAATACGATTTATCATAAGAAATGTCAATTTTTGTATACAGGGTGTTTACAAACTGCAAAAATGTTATTTTGCTCAAGAGTAAACATACTTTTTTCTGAAAGTTACGAGAAAAAACACTCTTGATAAACGTCTTTGCTTATCTAGAAAATAATATTCATCATAAGAAACTTAAATTTTTTCATACAAGGTGGGTACAAACTGCAAAAATGTTATTTTGCTTAGGACTGAACATACCTTATTTTGAAAGTTACGAACAAAAGTCACTCTTAATAAACGTTTTTGCTTGTCTAGAAAATACGATTCATCATAAGAAATTTCAAATTTTGTTCATACAGGGTGGGTACAAACTGCAAAAATGTTATTTTCCTTAAGACTGAACATACCTCATTTTGAAAGTTACGAAAAAAAGTCACTTCTAATAAACGTTTCTACTTGTCTAGAAAATACGATTCCTCATAAGATACCTACTTCAATTTTTTTATACAGGGTGGGTACAAACTCCAAAAATGTTATTTTGCTTAAGAGTAAACATACCTTTATTTTAAAGTTACGAAAAAAAATCACTCGTAATAAACGTTTTTGCTTGTCTAGAAAATATGATTCATCATAAGAAATTTTTTTATACAGGGTGGGTACAAACTGAGAAAATGTTATTTTGCTTAAGAGTAAACATAGATTATCTTGAAAATTATGAAAAGAAGTCACTCTTAATAAACGTTTTATTTGTCTAGAAAATACGATTCATCATGAGAAACTTTAATTTTCTCTATACAGGGTGGGTACAAACTGCAAAAATGTTATTTTCTGAACATACCTTATTTTGAAAGTTACGAAAAAAGTCACACATAATAAACGTTTTTACTTGATCAAGTAATTGTAATAATAATAATACGAACATTTTAACTAACATGAAATTAATACGATCCACCGCCATACTCAACAAAATTTTTCTAATTGCTTTTTCAAATAAGTGAAAGATTTTCTTGAGCACTTCAATACCATCTGGTACTGCGGTAGCTAAAACAATTTGTTTCAAACGGCCCCATAAAAACATATCGGCCAAGGTTAAGTCGGGGCTTCTTGGGGGACACAAAACTGGACCATTCCTGCCAATCCACCTCGATCCCAATCTGCGGTTAAGCCATTCTCTAACCTCAAGCGCGAAATGAGCTGGACAACCATCTTGCTGAAAATACATATTTTGTTGAAAATTTAATGGTAGATTTTCGAGTTCATCATTGAAAATGTATCCAGCATTTCTAGATATGATAGTCTATTGCACGTGTTATCAAAAAAATATGGCCCTTTAATGCCATGGATAGATATCCATATATATATATATATATATATATATATATATATA